>JACXSJ010002534.1:0-42914 GCA_014851325.1 Pentalonia nigronervosa | reverse complement strand
TATTATTCTTAATTTTTTCATAAAATTCATTACAAGTTAGACCAAAATTAATTTTACATACCATTAGACCTCGTACAGTATTTTCATTCATCCTTCCCCTTTCGTCCGACCAAGCGTTATTCATAAGCGAAAAAATTCTTTCTACTGGAGCAGAAGTTCCTGGCATACAAAATATATACTGCAAAATTAATTTTAGATTGGAGCTAATATATCCTTTTCTTTGAAATGACAGAATAGCTGCACCCATTTTTCTTCACTTGATAAAATTTAGATAACATAATACGATAATCATATAATGATGTAATGATATTATGTACAATATTATTCCATGTTTCGTTATTACATAATACAATATTAAAGTTATTTTCGCTCGGCTTCCATTAACCAGGACAAAATTAATGACCGGCCGGGACACCGGGACATGCTGTTAAAACCGGGACTGTCCCGGTCAAACCGGGACGAATGGCAAGCCTAAGTATCGTTGAATATTATCTATGACTTCGTAATCATAAATAAATTTATTTGGTTAATTTATATTTTTTCTTGAATGTCCTAGCCTCTATAGGTTTTGTCTACATTCTACATTCATAACTTATTTTATTAATGCTTTAAATATTTTAGCAAAAACTGGAAAACACCAAAATAAGTACTTATGGATTTCGAACGTCTATTTTTTGATGAACACAACTACAGACAACACTATAATAGTGTAGGTGCATATTATTACTAGTGATAATGATCAGTGACCAGTTTAATAAAATAAACATTCCTAATTAAAAAATATAAAACTAATAAACCAATACAAAACAATACATCGTTAATTTTTTTTTTATAGACATTGTATGATTAGGAAAGGAGTAATATGATATACAAAAATCAGAAAGTGGCCGAAAAATATTGGCCTCCTTGTGGAAAAATATCTGGTTATGTGCCTGAGTATACCTACTAAGTATAATATGTGTTACCGACCGATTGAGAAATAAAAAAAACATGGTAAATCACTCTGTTATATAAAATGTGTCGAGAGTAATGTATTCGTGATTGAGTAGATAGGTTAATGTTGCATGTGTTAAACTTGAATATTATTTAATGATAAATCAGGGTGTACAGAGAACTAGCGGAGAAAATCTGTAAACCTACATTTCAAAGGATATTTTATTTTCATATTTACTACTACATATTACTACTGCTATATAGGTACGTGCGGTTAGTTGAATCAACTGTTGCCGAAAATAAATCACACGAATTATATTGTAATTATTATTATATTATTTCATACATTACTGGCTCGTATCAACTTCTAACTTCTTTATAAGTCAATAAACCGAAGTACCGTAGAACAGTATATAAGTACCTACTAAATATGTTCCTGCAGAGACGTAGCCAAGGGGTACTCGCTTACTCATTAGCCGTTTACCTACCTATGTATGAAAAAAAGATATTTATAATTATTTTTGCTGCATTGTGTCATTTTTAAAAATAAAATTTTTTCAGTATTCTGTGATACACCAATTTTTGATAAATACTATATGATTTAGCACCTGTTGTGCGAATGAAAGGGAGATTATGGTTATAAGTTCAAAATCACAAAAAACAGATATAATTATATTGATAATGATGAACTTGTTTATGTTGGTAGCAGTAAGCTACCTGTTAAGACGTTACGGTTTATTATTGCCAGGTTATAAATAGAGGTTCGAACAACTGTGTTCTATTAATCACTGATATGATTATCTTATACTCCCATGCAGACCATAACCGAATAACGAATGAAATTATATTTTTATTTGTTATTCTAAAATTCATATCGGTATTAGTTATTTGTAAAATATTATATGATTCATTTATATTAAGTACACATAAATAATTCCTAGTTGGTAATAACTTATCCTGATAATTGTTATGCGTTTTAGGTAGGTACTAAGTATTAAGTAAGTACAAATTAGTACAAAAAACTTAAAGTCTATCTAATTTATCTAATATTTTGAAATTTCACCGTCTTTAGTAAATAATAATATGTGTAACGACAAAAAGTTTCAAATCCCTACGAATATTATTTTTTGAACTACAACAAAAAACTAAAATCGTTATTTTTGATTTAAATATTCAAGTGTTAAATTTAACCACCCTCGAAGTTTAAGAATGAGTCATTTTTACTGCTTCTACGGGTAAGGTCAAATACACACAAAACATTATTGTAACAAATTTTTAAAAATTAAAAATACACACATTATTGTATACTAAGTTGTTATTACCAATACATTTATTGCCTCACATTTAATTTTTCATATACCACCTTGTAGATCACTGAGAGAAATGTTTGATCAATGCCTTCAATGGCTATTTAAAACTGAATTGAGTGAATAATAAAAAAGAAAATTATATATAATATAACGTCCTGAAAATATTTAAAATTTGTATTTCAATAATATTATATTTAATACTTATTACAAATTCTATAGTCTTTAAAAAAACATTGAGTAGTATAAGAATATAAGTCTAATACGCTCTCGTTGGCCCACACTTTTTAGGTATATTGTTTACAAAAGTATAAAAGACAAAAGTAACAAAAGCATCATATTATCTTACTATAAAGGTTACTATAAAGGTACGACTGTAATTTTAAATGTTTGCAACACGTCTAGATTGTTGCATATACATAGTTGTATTATAGCAGTTTGACAATCCTAATGAATGCACACATTGTTTGACGAATAATTTTGCTAGTTTACAAGAAATATCATAATTACATAATACTTATTAGTACGACAGGCGAGAGTAAAATAATAACTGAAACTTATCGTCATTATTCATTTGTTTGTCAACTATATAACAATATACATTTTCATTATTATAGTATAGTCTAAGTGACTTCGTCACCGATCATTTGTATTAAATAAGTATAAGTTAAAAGTTGTGAATTCAAAGCATTATTTGAAAACTTCGTCATGCTCGAAGTATATTATAATATTAGTTTATTAATAACTATGAAATTAATTAATGTAAAAGAAGAATGTTTCAATATTGGCTTCTTTATATACAATGAATGAGAGGTTTATTATTTAAATAATCTGTAGTATATGACGGTACAGTGAATGGAGCAATGTTACATGTAGTACGCCAGGAACTCTAAAAATAACGTGATGAAAAAGAGATAGCGAATCAGTTTTACCCCACAGGAGATTTTGAAGAAAAATTAAGTCATGAGCAAGTCGGTAATCGGCCAGAGATAATAGATTCAAGTTTGGAGTTCTAGATCGTAGTCATGAGGCGGATGGATGATACTTAATTTGAAACCAGTAAAGCTAAAAAATGTACGTTCGATACGTTTCATTTGTTGGTTATATATAATTGAGCGAGAATTCTATACCACGGAACCATAATTGAAAATACCACCAATTATTATATTGAAATACAAATTTTAAATATTTTCAACACGTTATATTATATATAATTTTCTTTTTTATTATTCACTCAATCCAGTTTTAAATAGCCATTGAAGGCATTGATCGAACATTTCTCCCAGTGATCTACAAGGTGGTATATGAAAAATCAAATGAAAAAAATCGTTTATAAAAATGTGGATTCCGGGTGGGGCAATAAATATATTGGTAATACTAATTTAGTATACAATAATGTGTGTATTTTTAATTTTTAAAAATATGTTACAATAATGTGTTTTGTGTGTATTTGACCTTACCTGTAGAAGCAGTAAAAATGACTCGTAAAAAACTTTTCAATATTCGAAATATTAGAACGACTATCCACCAACGCTATAAAAAAGAAACTGACTAATCTGACAGATCTGAATACTGATTTAGGGGGATTTTGAGTAATCAAACCGAACGTGACGACTGACCTGTTAAAACTACCACTGCTTAAACTCTAAAAGAGCCTGAGGGTCCATCTTAACTTCAGGCTGTATTAAACTCAAACCCATACTTGGAACATTTAGGTGTCATTACGGGTATATTTGGTAAAGACGAAAAACGATTTTTCAAAACATTGTAACTAAGATTTTGTCCGCTTCTACCTCAACTGCATTTCAGAAATTTTGCTTTTCACCTAAATTGATTAACGCATCTAAAACTGCATCATTTTTGATTACGACTTTTCCTCACAAATCTGCGAGGTCATTGACCAAAATTAAAAATTTTTGTCAAGTACTCAAATCTGATTCGTTGAACAATCCTAAATCAAGGACGGATTTAATATGCTCGACAATGGCTGTGGATTTAGCCAACATCTGTTTCTTAGCTCGAATAGTACGATATTCATCTATCGTGGAAAAAATAAAGTATTCAAAATGAAGAATTAAATTTAAAAAACCAGCCAAAAATACAATATAAAGTTCTTAAATTTCGAAATATTTTACGAAAGACGACAAGAACTGAGTAAACGACCAAGCCAGAGTGAAATAAGAGTAATTTATAGCAAGACAAATACAATAATATTACTAAACTACCAACGTGTTAACAGATTATTAGTAGGGTTATGAGTATAAAATATTTCACATGAAATTTTCACTTTAAAATATTTCAATAAAATATTGAAAAATAATTTTTTTTTAGTTTTGTGTTTTTTTTTATGTTTCATAAAGTTATTACTAGATGATTACACTGATTTCATATTTGATTTGTGATTAGTGATTATAATTATTAATTATTATTATAAAAATATATCTTTAACATTTTCAACTTAACTAAGTAGAGGTGTTTATTTTACTCCCTACTATAGTTTTAAATTAAAATTTGTTCTTTTTTATTTTTCATCAAAATTAAATATTTTATGAAATTTTAAAACCCTAGTTTTAGCATGTACAAAATATTGTCGAATAGAAACAACCAAGAGTAAATACCAGTCTACACAAAATATGAACGCCGAAGTCAATAATAATAAATTTAGACCTATGTATTAGTGACTACATCACCAGTCACGTTACACATAAATAATATAATAACAATAAAATAACAACGCTAAATGTATGCGTGCAAAATAATTTATAAAACTAACAAACTGTTATTATATAATAAAATAAACCTGCTATATATAAAAATGTTAACGATAGATCAAACAATAAAATATTAATAATACGCGGTTTTTGTTGAGTTATGAAAATAATAATAAATGTAATTATTACAGAGATCGCGCAATTATAATTATGCTTAACGTCGTGCAACACGTAATTTCACACGAAATAAACTTAATATTGTTGTAAATATTTATTATACACTGACGCTGGCTGCAAGCATAAAAAAATATGATATTAATTTTTTAATTTAATTCTCAGCATTGTATAATCTAGTTCTGGAGTGTCCGACCTGCGGCCCGTGGGCCCCACTCGCAGTCTGTGATAGGTTTTGATGTGGCCCCTACTTAAATTTCAAAACCATCATATATTGATTATATATTGAATTAATGTTCATAATATACTTAGTAAAAGAAAAGTTACAACTAATTATTCACACATTATCTTAATATAGCGATGATGAGTAGCGTACTAGTGTGTAATGTTACCTGTCTTCAGAGTTCTGAAGTAAATTACTCATTATTACTCGATTATTCTAAAATCTAAAATAAATCATAGGCACATGTACCGATAGAAACATTAGAAATTTGGTACCTAAATGTAGTCAACATAACGTATAATTTATAAAATATTTTATTTTGTCAATATTGTTTTTGAAAAATTGTGTGTCTGCTGATGATCCAAGGGGCTTAGTCCATCTACCCATCTTATTCTAACACTGTGTATGTCAATGGCGGCGAAACGATCACGTATCTATAGTTATAGGTAGTATATAGGAATTCAATAATAAAAAAACTTTTTATGGTAGTCGATCCTCAAGATGAAGTATATTTTTAGTAGATCTCCGCCAAACAAAATTTGGTCACCCGTGGTATATGTTATGTCAAATGTATTAATACTATTTAGACCCTAATCATATAATTTGTTTCTCCACTTTACTCACGTCACACGTGTAATAAATTTAAAACCTCTCATATTGTATTTCATTAATTATTGTAGTTACATTGTTAAAACTTAAGTGTTAAAACAATTATTATAAAAAATAATGCGTTATTTGCGTTTTGTCATAAGATTATTTTAGAAATTTTAATTTTTGAGAAAGTGAATAATATTTAATAAACAATAATACATAATTAAGAAATTAAAAAAAAATTGAAATACTAGTAACTTTCTTAAAAAACAAAAAAAAAAGCGTGTGATAAAACACAAATAATGATAATACTTTTTAGAATACATTTTTTCAGTGCCGTAGACAGAAATTTATTATGGCCTATGGCGGGGGTCTTCATAGTAATTACTAACTACATTGAATTAATCAGGTCATAGGTTGCTGTAGTAATATGGATTTAAAAGATAAAAAGAAACAAGTCTCAATATCTGTATTATCTGACGAAGTTGTGTTATTAAACAAACATTGAAAACCTGAAATATTGTTTGATGTTTCAATTGTTTAGAATTAAAAATATAAGTAAAATATAATAATTTTTTTTTCAATAAGTCCTATAGTTTATAATAGTTAAATACCTTTAACAATATTTTGGTGAGATAAAAATCTTTTATTTATTTAAAATATAAAAGATTCAATAAAGGGGATACAAATAGTGGCTTAAAAAGTTAAAACCAATAACCATAGACCATGTTAATTATTCATCGTGTCAATTACTATTAATAATTTAATATTTAAATCGTTAAGTATTTTAGTATTAAAGTACTAATAAATTTTAAAAATAATAATCTTTAAAATATGTTTGTAGTTTTAAATGTTTGTAAATACATTTGTATAGATACTTTCCAGGTTGTAAGGGGGAGATTTTAACCCCTCCCCTAACCTCCCCCTTGTGTCTAAGGCCCTGCATGTTGTTATATATTTTAAAAATGGGTAATGACGCCTTAATTTCAATAATGCAATCACAACGAGTTAAAAACGATGAGAGGTTTTATACCTACTATGCGTATTCTACGAGGGATTAAAACAGAGAGAAAAATATGTTAACTCTCTCAATATTATAATATTATTATCTTAATGGATTATTGTGCCGTTCCGTTTAATTTTCCGACAAATTGCACTATTTTATTTGTTGATCCGATTTCAGGACCCTGCTACAGCATGATCCGTAGTATCCATAATCTGTCGGTTCCCGAGGTTTGGTTGATATTTAACTTAATGTAGCTATGCTGCGGCAATGTCAATAGTTATATAATAATAATAATATGTAGGCAGTCACAATCGATGAAAATTTGAGCTATTTATTATTTTGTGCGTACACGGCACACAACGTAGGGTCGTAGGTGTTTACCTGCGCCGTGACAGTGTGCCGAGCATCACACACAGGGCTTATTCCGAAGCGCAGTTGGACCTATTTATGCACATTTGAAAAAAGCTAGACGCGCACTTGATAAACAATTTTCGCATAATTGATTTTTTTTTTTTTTAATTTGTTATTAATATATTGTGTATTTATATGTTTGTGGAAATAATAAATTATATCGTATTATAAGGTGTAATTTAATACAGTAAAATTTAATTGATCCGATATCCCATGTATATAGTTTTAAGGAAAACAGGGATGACAAATGTTATAGTAACGTTATGATTATAACGTTATATATGACAAAAAACTAATGAAACTTGTAAAAGTAATTAAAATGGAAAACGTTTAACAAAAATAATTAAACATCACGAAACAAACCATAACGATTAACAAAATTCATAATACATCACTAAACAAAACATAACGCAAAACGTAATTTATAAGATATTGTTAAATAAAAAACAACGCAAAACGAAATAATTTGAAATCCATTTGTTTAAAATTTATAATATTGGTTTCTTAGAAATATTTATTCCACGTGATTTAGCAATCAAACCAAGAATTTATTATATTCCGTATCATTCCCCGCATTAGATATTATCTTTAACGATAAACAATAAACGTAACAATTGCATAACATTTTAATTCTAAATGACGATAAACGCAAAAATTGTATAATGCTTGAATTGTAAATAACGTAAAACGAAATTTTGATTTCAAATGTATAAATGAACGTAAAGCTATGAAGGAAAATGTGCTAGTGTTTCATTGATCAATTTCATAAAATCCCTTACAGTCCATTTCAATATAGTACCTACGTAAATGTGATTTGATCATCTTTATAGTGAAATAGTTAATACAATTTTTGTTTTCGGTATCGCAATCAAATGTTAAATCATGACAACAATAAAGAGGACAATAGTAAAAATAAAATATTGTACTTATATTTATTATTATTATTATTATTTTATTCACAAGTTAAATTTTAAATTACTTTACCGAAAATCTAAAACTGTAATCAATTTTAATTTTAATTTTGTATTTTATTTTCAGATCATAGTTCTACAGCAGGTTAGACTTAATCAAACAAAATGCGTAGTTGACAAAAATCCTTAAATTAATCTCAGGTAAGTAAATGTTATCATATATTTATATATTATGCGTATATTGTACGCATAAAGAAAGATTTTGACCCAAGACACAATATATATGTTATGTCGACAAGCATATACTCATGTACATATGCATTATTATTACCTAACCTTGGACGATGGATGCATATGGTCGACCTTTGCTAAGGAAATGCGAGTTGATCGTTTTAACAAAAGTATAAAGAGAACATTAATTTAATGATAGAAATTTAGTTTCATTTAATTAACTATCTATAACAAATTTCAATTTGGCCAAGGGTAAACGTAATAAATACAAAAACTTAAAAAATGTTGACATTTTTTAAAAGTATAATCTTTAAGATCAAATAAACACAGGTTAACTTTGTCCGCTTGATCCAATATTTCGTGTAGTTATTTTTTATATGTATATATACTGTTTTAGAGGATGAGATGAAAAATATTTTTGGCTTTGAAATTTAAAGACCCCCTAAGGTAGGTAAGTATTATACATGCGTATACTGTACTAATTGTTCGTACGTATAAAGGAAGTTACTGACCCAAGTCACTATATATATTTTTTTTTTTTATATACGTAATCGAACAATAATCGGAATGTACGTAGGTAGTAGAGCTCCCTATTTCACGTGTATACGTTTTCACGTGTTCACGTGAAATTAAGGATCAATTCATAAAACCCGTTGCTTAAAATTTCACGTGTATTTTTAAATTTTTTTCACGTGAATCCGTGAATTACTATATTCACGTGAACCCGTTAATTTATATAATCACGTTTGTCACCATTGGTCTTTGTATGTAGTGACTATGACGTGTGAACTAGGCTTAACATTAAGTATAACTATTTAGATACCCACGCTCAGTAAATAATATTAATAATTAATGTTTTATATAATAACGTTTATAATTTAATGTTTTTTAATAAATATATAAATGCACGAAACAAATTTAATCAAATAGATAATGTAATAATAAATAATGTATAAGTAAATATTATAACAAATAGATACACAAAATAATGAATAATTATTACATGCACAAAAAAATTTCCCAACACACCACTACTTATCCAACAACCAGATGAGACAAAACACGCAACGGGCCAAGTGGTGACAATACATTTAAAATAGTTGATATTGGGCATATTTATCATTCATTTTCACGTGAATATACTAATTCACGTATTCACGTGAATATGATTCAAATACGTGTTCACGTGATTAAGCTTTCGTTGATTCACGTGTATTAACTTTACGTGATTTAATTTGTTTCATTCACGTGATCACGGTATCCGTGAACACGTACATTCATATTCACGTACAAAAACGAGACGCCTAGTAGGTAGTATAGGTACCTACGCATTATTATTATTATTATACGATAGATGCGACCTATGCTAAGGAAACACGAGTTGACCATTTTGACAAAAGTATAAAGAGAACATTAATAAAAATCAAATATTTTAAATTTGTATATTTATTATTATTTTATTTCACTTTATAGGCTAAATTTTAAATTACCATACCAAAAATCTAAAACTGTAGCTATTTTTAATTTAAATTTTGTATTTTATTTTCAGGTCATAGATTTACACATACATGTTAGGCTTAATCAAACAAAACGCGTAGTTGACAAAAAACCTTAAATTAAATCCGGTGATTTACACATGTGTATAATATATACAGGTAAGTATAAGTATATCGTATATGTATATATGCGTGTATTGTACTTGTTCATATGCACAAAAGAAGTTTCTGACCCGAGATACAATATATATATATATATACTATGTATTATATACCTACACAGTCAAACAATAATCGGCAAACGCATGCGCATTATAATTATTATTATTATTATTGTACGAGAGATGTGCGCAGTGGCGACCTACGCCGAGGAAATACGAGTTGACCGTTTTAACAAAAGTTTAAAGAACAGGTTAGGCTTAATCAAACAAAATGCGTAGTTGAAAAACACCCTTAAAATAAGCCCGCTGAACATCACACATGCGTATAATATATACAGGTAAGTATTATCGTATATACGTATGTGTGTGCATATTGGCCATATTGTACTTGTGGTGCGTACGCACAAAAGAAGTTTCTGACCCAAGACACAATATATATATATAATGGAACAATAATCGGCAAACACGCATTATTATTATTATTGCACGAGGGATGCATATGATGGGCGACCTACGCCAAGGAAATGCGAGTTGACCGTTTTGCACCGGGCGCGCGTGCATGGGCATACAGCGACGATGACGATATTATTATTATTATTATTATGAAAAACGTGTTTTGGGGCCGTCCGTTGCTTTTTTGTTGGCCGAAAGGGTTTTTCGCGCAGATGTGTCCGACGCTGTTGAGTCACAGTAGTGACCGGACGGCCGTAGCGAGGACCAAAGGAGGAACGCACTGCGTGCTGCAGCGTGTGCACACATGACGACGGCGACGACGACGACGACGACGACAATAATAACAATAATAATAATATGCGGACGAGAAAAACGCATATAAATACATTATTTTTGTATAATATCCACGCAGAGACGGATGAGATGGACCGCGGCCGTGCGAGATTATAAAAGGTCCCTCCTATTCTTCGTGTCTGCCCATTCAATTCGACAAAAATCATATTGTACACAGCACACGCACGCGCACACGCGAGCGCAAACCCTTTTGTGCGACACCGTTGCACACCATATCCACTGAGGACCATCATTGTTGTTGTCGTTTCGGACACTGGCTACCTTATAATAATATATAATACAACAATATAATATAATAATATCCACGAGCGTATTCCACCACCACCACCACCCTCTCGCCGGCCGGACGAGCAAATAATAATATAACCCGTTTTTTCACTTTCTCTGTCACTCTGCGTCCGTCTCTCCGCCGCTCGCATTGTCACTCACTCTCTCTCTCTCTCTCTCTCTTACGCCCCCACGACGTTTCTTTTCTTATCGATTCACCGAATTCGCAACGATTGTGCGTCGGAGGCGGTGGTTTATAATATAATAATATTATAATACATTAGGCGTTATTATTATTATGAGCAGCGCGTGCATTGCGGCCAGCGTCCGACGACGATGACCACGACAATAATGAATGGTCACCGCGTTCTCGGCGATCGTTTTGCACGTACCTATAATAATAGGTAGGCATTCACGTTTCACCTTTTGTGTTGCAGCAACAGCAGAGTGATACATCATCTATGTACACGGCGATAATACGGTTTGATGTCTAATAAGCGTGCGCCGAATTATTATGGGGCCGAAACGTACCCTCTCCCCGCCCCCTCTGCAATAAAAAACCGTTTTTGGTTTTTTTTTTCATCGACCGTTCGCTTTCTCATCACATAATCACGTATAACTCCATGCGGGTACAGTAAAGTCAATAATATATAAGATCAGTATACTGCAGTAGACTGAATTGTCTCCGGGTTTTCGGCGATCGTTTTGCACGTATAACTCTACACTATAATATTTCACCTTTCACATTTTATATAGCACAACTAGAAGAAAAACGACACAATTCAAATATAGCGATATTATTTATATACAGTATAGGTAGTTAAGCCGGTTTTTCCTGAAAATAATTTATTACATTTAAAATTGTAAAACACCTTGAGTTAAGGCCCTTAACTACGTCTTAAGGTCACCACACACTGCAACGATGGCGGTAAAATTATTTTGTTTTGGAGGTAAATTATGTCCTCCTGCGTTTCCCCGCTACAGCTGTAGACTGCAGTGTGCGGGAAACCTTAAAAAAAATACGAATATGAATTTGATTTCAGTCGTTTTAGCAATTCGATCAGTTAAATACAAATTTTTAAAATATGAACTCAACTCGAATTGGTCAAATTTTGAGTTGCGTCTTTCTTTTTCTTGGCGTACCATATATTGAAACAAACACAGAGTGATGCATCATCAGTGATGCTATATACACAGCGACAATTCGGTTTGATGTCTTACAAGCATTCGCGGAAATATTATCGGACCGAAATGCACTTTCTTCCCACACCCCTTTTGTAATAAAAAAACGGTTTTTGATTTTTTTTTCATCGACCGTTCATTTTCTCATCACATAATCGCATATCTCCACGCGGGTACAGTAAAATCAATAACATATAAGATCAATACAGTAGATATACAGTATATGCCGCTTATAAGACTCTCTTTGGGACCAGCACACAAAATGTGAGTCTTATTATAACCGAATGAATTTTATAGGCAAAGTGGAAAAAAACCAAATAAAAATTTTAATTAATTATTTACTTTATTTTGCTATTTGGCTTTTACTATTACATATTGAAATGTACTTTTATTGTTTATTGATGCATATAATATATTAGTTTGCATCGATATTAAACTTTTATTATTAATTTCACTTATAACGAATAAAACAGCAGATAATATGTATTTAATATTTTAATTTTACGTATAGAAATTTTATTATTTATTAAAAAAAATTGTGATTTTAGTTAATTTTTTATTATTTTCAACTATTTTACCGAATATATAATGCTCATATACTCATATTGTATATTAAAATGAGTACCTCGTGGTGATGAAAAACTCTCCTTATTATACTTCATAAATAACTTTACGATAACTAGGCCAGTCAGTTGGTAGTGAAATTTATACCTTACATTTACAATAACAATAACAATAATGTCGAAAAATTTGAAATTCGATAAAATGTGTATATATACATATATTATTAGTAGGACCTGGAATTATATGCATTTGCATATTTCTATTGATGTGTTAAAAAAAATTACTAAGAAAGACACAAATTCGAATCTGAGCTTAATGAGATAGTGGGTGAAATTTGATTTTGCATATTTAGTACATTTATAATTATCATGCATATTTCAGCGTTTTTCAAAAATATAATGCATATATTGAATTAAAAATAGTATTAAGTTAATATTATTACTTAACGCTATGTCCTACTTACGTAAATAACGCAAATGTGGAAAAAAATTACTAAAAAATATTAAATTAATTTAAATTAATTTTCGTTCATGACTTTTTATTTAGATGAGTAAATGTTCCAAATACAGTAAACTGTTCAATACATTGTACAAAATTATTTCAACTATTTAATACATTTTTTGTTCAATATTAATTATTTAATGATTTATATACATTTTTAAGCTAAATAAATTAATGTACATTTTCGTTTGCATATTTTAATGATAACCAGTGCATAAACGCATGCATATTTCGTACGTTTTAAGTGTATATAATTCCGGCCCTTAATTATTAGACATGAATAAAACCAGTAACAATAGTAATAAAACCAATACAAATAACTTTTTAAAACAAATTTAATTCTAAATTTAACTAAAAAAGTTAATTTTCCTCAAATTTTCTTCCGAAATTTGACTTTTTTTACGTATTATATTTTATGTATTTATTTTTTAGATCACGAACGGTGAGTGATTTTTTTCTTAGTAAAAACAACACGAAAATTGATTACAATATAAGATTTATCGTAAGTTGTTCTAATAGCAATTTAAAAAATATAGAAAATACATAGACGCAGTCTTAAAAAAAAAATAAAAATAATTTTTCTGACACATTTGTTTGACATTTATCGACGAGAAGAGTAAAATCCGTTGTCCAAAATGCAGTCCACAATAAGGTATCTAACACTCGCACGTTTGTATTTGTGTATACCGTCATATTATTCTGCAGATGTAAAGGTGTACGAGTGACCAATGCACGCATCGGCGACGGCTGCAGAGCTTCAATGACTGCAGCAGGACACTAAATATAATATTATACAAAAGTTCTTCGCGTCACCGTGACAATAGCGTAGTGTTTAATAATAATAATAATAATAATAATAATATATTCTCAATCAAACGACGTATAATATCCATAATAATATATTATAATATCGTCGGCTATATAATATAAATGTATGTCATCTAAATATATCACACCGATGGCCATTATTATTATATCAATGTGGGTTGCGTGTAGTCGCATACGCGTTTATGCCTTCAATACACATAATACATACAGGGTGATTCAAAATTGATGTTACGGCCATTTTATTGATTTAAAATAAAGAAAAAATGTACGATACGAATGTTTTTTTGATTTAGAAAAATTTTGTAGAGTGATTTGCACGTTCTATAATTTATTATTTATTAATATTTTAGAGCCGGGGTTTTGGGCGGTCGACTTTAGAAATTATTATAAAAACTAAATATTTCTCAAGCATAGATTTCTGCATTAATGAATTTTATTCGAGCACTAACAAACGTATTAAAAAAATATCTTCATATTATGTATGCAAAAAAAGTATAAGGTTCCCTTTTGAGTTTCTAAAGTTGACCCTCCAAAATCCCCCTAATATATGACGTAAAAATCATTTTAGCCGTTTCTAAACTAAGAAACTTTTGTAGCATACATTTTTCTGTGTTTTGAATATTTATGCCATAAAATAGCTGTAACATACATTTTGAATAACTCTGTATACTGTATGCAGATAGAACACCCACAGTACAATGTTATAAGCACGCCTATATTTTGACCGCTGTCCATCGATGATGTATCACATTTTTTTTTTAATTTAATTCAAACAGTTGAATTTCAACAATATTTATACTATTAACGTGTACCCTTTTTTTTTTAGAAAAAAGTCTATGTTCTAAGAAATAATGAGTGTTGTTTGATAAAAGAATCGCTCTGCATATATTTGATATAAAAAAAAACTATAAATATTAAATATTATCGTGCCAAAAGTGTTCTAGTGCTTACATAATATTATACTTCCTCAAAATTATAAAAAAATATAATCATGTTATTTCACCGCAACAATCGGCCCAACAATTGGACTGATTTTACAACCAGACAGGAGTAAATGTTCACCTTGCCCCCCCCCCTCAAATGACGCCACTGTATGTATGCATATATGTATGTATGTATGTATGTATATATGTATGTATGTATGTATGTATGTATGTATGTATGTATGTATGTATGTATGTATGTATTTATGTATGCATGTATGTATGTGTGTATGTATCATATATGTATGTATGTGTAACGCACGTATAGAGTCGAATGGTTATTTGTGTATTTAATATTTTCATGAATTAAAAAAATTGGAAAGTTGGAAATTGAAAATAGCTACCAATGTCATGTATACCAATAATATTATATACACATCTATAAAAAATAAATGTACATTACATAAATACATACTATATTATACTCATTATGATTTTCACAATATATTTTAACTTTGATACATCATACTTAGGTATTTGCTTAAATATTCAACAATATTTTCTTCAACAAATTATTATTTGTTTATTTTTTGCCAATTTTAATTAAAATTCATGGCTAATATTATTGATTTTTGTTTTTCAGTTATCGATTTGTTAAAAAATGTTGAAATATTTCTAACAAATTAAATTATTTTATCTAATAATATTATAATTTCTTAAACATAAACGTTTTCGTAATTTTTGGGAGAGATTATAACCAAGGCTACGTAGTTGGAGAAAGAGCACTGTCACATAATTATGTCTAATAATAATTCGGACATATAATTAAGAATTTATAATAAATAAATAAAGTCTACGCCACTGTCATCAACACGTATTCAACAATTAATAAACGTAGTTATACGCTTTTATAATACTTAAACTTGTAATGGATGTGTAAATAAAAACAAAAATGATGTAATTTGTTTATTCGTGGTTAAAAAACCAATATTATAAACTAATAAAATTGCGTAACTTCAATTATTATTTATAGTTCAAACCTACTTATATAGAAAATAGAAAAAAATCTATGAACATTTTGTATAAACATTTTAATTGCAAAGTAGAAAGTATAAGTATTTCTTACATTATTTCCACCCACCTATAAGGGTGGATGTAAATAAAATGTATAGCTTACAGGAATCCCATAAAAAGACTAAAGAATAAAGAAAATAATTGTGCTCGTCGTTTTACAGGTCAAAAAATGTACAGGTATCTGTACATTTTATATTGTAACTCGAGACTATCATTTTTAAGGTCAAAATATTTACGTAGTAAATTTTGCGTCAGTGGTTTTTATCATAGTAAAACTATAAACTAATGCAATAGTTAAATTTTTTTTCATAAGAAGCATATTCTTTCATAATAATATCCAGAATAGATTTTATGTGATATATAATATAAATGTTCAAATGCGTTGACAGGTAGGTAGTATTAGGTTCCACGTAAGTATGTACTTTTTTTGTTAATAGAACTTGGAGAAAAAACTTTATAATATATATGTCACATATATGTGTAACTAACCTTATTGTATTTTTATGTAACATTTTTTATCAAGTAAATATAACAAAATGTAAAAAAAGAAATGTTTTATATATCTATGTGTTATCATTTATATATATGTGTGTGTGTGTGTGTGTGTGTGTGTGTGTATTATCGAGGAAAAAATACAAAAAAAAATCCAAGGTTAAAAAAAACAGGGTTAACTAACCTACGTCGTCATTTATGTACTATATATATTATGTACTATATATTATTATGTACTATATATTATTATGTACTACATATTATTATTATATGCTCTATAACTGTGTATGATTTTCTTGTGACACACTTAGAAGGTATCTTACCTATAATGCTTGTAAAATAAGTAAGTACTAATAAGACGTCACGCGCGGTGCTTCACGGTGATGTTTTTTTTTTCTGTAAACGTATTCATAAAATGTATTTCATCTTTGTTGTATCGTATTTATCTAGAGTTTTTATTTTTTTTTTTTTGCTAAAAAATGTGAATGGGAAAAATTAAGTACACTATTTTGTCGTCGCTTTTGTCAAACGGTATAATAAATAGGTAACAAATACAACAAAAACCGTCCGCCGTCATGTAATGATTTCAATAATAATCATAATAATATTATTATTATAACTCGAGTGTATATTTATAGGAACGACTGACGATCTGGAAAGTTTCCACTTCAAATTAAAAAAAGACCTTCAAAATCATTTGTGACCATTCTCCAATTATAACTATTATAATATTTATTTATGCATATGACACTCAGCATGAAATATTATTTAAATTTAAATTTAACAGCATTAATAGGTAGGTATATGTATAGAATATAAGATAAAATAAAACAGAATGAAAACAAAACAAATTAAAATATTAATAGGATATCTTCTTCAAACATGGTTTTCAGAGTCGAATATCAAGTTCCTCTAGCCATTTGATCACTGTTGGTCTACAATCATGCTGCATTGCAAGCATTGTCTACTAGCTTGGCAATAATGTTATTACCTGTTTTTAGTTTGTCTTTTACGCTTTCAAGATGCTGTCTGAAAGTTAGAGTTCTGTCCATCCTTATCCTTTGGTATTTAGGTGCTTTTTTTTCATCGATGTCTATATTTAGTGTTCTACTGGTTTCTCGGTCGTTCAAGTGGAAAGTGGATGTTACTGATTTATTTGAATTTAGTTTGATGTGTCATTTCTGGAAGTACTTTTGTACTTTTGCCACGTCCGCGTTCAGTACACTTTCGATTTCTTCAAAAAATGTGGCTTGTATAACTTGTACCATATCATCTGCATATATAAATTTCCTCGACACTGTATCAGTCATGTCTGCTGTGTATATATTAAAGAGTATCGGGGAGAGAATAGTTTTTTGCGGAAGGCCATTTTGAAGGATTTTGTAAATAGAAACTGTTGCGACCAAACCCTGGCAATTACAACGCATATGGAAAACGGCTTCCAGCAAAAAACAAAATCGGATGTAATTTTTTTTAACTTATTGTCGGCTTATGACACAGTCTGGACTAGAGGTCTCCTTAAATGTAAAGCCACTTTACTACTACTAGAGAAAATGATATCAAATCGAAAATTTAAAGTAACACATAGAAGGAAAATAAGCCAATACAATATCCTACTACAAATTTTTACATAATATTACAATACGATTTGGCGTATTTCGGAGGAAGACTATATACCTACTCTGTCTGATTCAGAGCGCGACGATTCAGTTGGCATTTTATTTTTAATAATACATTTCTAGAAATTTTCTCTTTATCGCGCACGTATGCATCGTTTATGTATTGTATAAAATATTTTGTATTAACATGAAAAAAGTAGGTTGGTACGGGCTGCGTACGATAAAATAAAACAATACACTCGAATGGTAAAATGTTTCTCTTTTCAAATATTTTTGTATAAAATAAAATTTCTTATTAACTACCTACCTATTAATTACATTGGTGTGTTTGTCATTGGCTCGTTCGGTTTAATAGTAATAAAAAATATATATAAAATATAACTTTCTTGTCATTTATTTTATTCGGTAATGTCAAAGTATGATATTATATATCATCGAATTTTTTATTTTTCAGAATAAACACGAATACACTAACAATACTATATTATCCACTTAATAAAAATACTCATTTTTTTTTTTTTTTACAGAACAATAATATAGACAGTACCGTATATTCCTATAAAATGTACCAAACTTTCATCCCACGCTTCGTTTGATTGCTACTCGCCAATTTATATAACTACAAATGATAACTATATAATTATATTTGATTAGAAACGGGATAGGTACTATTGTACACGATAATACATTTGCGGTTAATAATTGTTACATTGTAAACTGGCCATAGAGAATACGCGTTGCCTTTTATTAGAGGTATAGACAGTAAAGAGGCTAATTTAATAGCACAGTTATTGGAAGGGTAGTTTTTAAAAAGGGAGGCTTCTACCACCATCAACACCACCTCCACCGCCACTGTGAAAACGATCGTTGTGACTGAACAATTTTGAAAATGCCTAAGAGCAATTAAAACCTTAGCCATTAGCTAATTAATACCGATTTCAAGAACGTCTTACATAAGTAGTAAATAATTATACGAGGATTTTAAGTATTTGTATCAATTGTACAGTTTTAATTAACACGACGATTTAACACTTATAAATAAAACTCTAAATCTATATAATCGTCCATTGAAGTAGGTAGTAAAATATATAAAGTAATCTCACATTCTTACATACTTATTGTATGCACGTGAGTTTTAATGTTTTATGATTAATACACGTTTAAGTATAGTGAAATATATTATATTTTATAATTGTTTTATCTAAATACTTGACGGAAATAATTCATGCCTGTCATATTATATTAAATTAATGAGCTCATTTATATTAGATATTGTTCACATTTTACTACCTAGATAGGCACTACCTTTCTATTGCACTGATTATAACTATCCAATACCTAATTATGTAGATATGTACATCGCCGTACATAGATCAACTTATAATCGTAATTCGCAAAATGCAATTAGGACATATTGTTATCATATTTTATAAATACTATTATTTAAACAAATAATAAACCTACAAAAAAGTTTTCCTTTTTTGACGACGGGACGAGGTGCAGAAATTCGGGCTCATTTTAGAGTAAGTCAATGTTGATTTATTATGTTTTAAGTTCAAAAAGTGAAATTCAATTTAAATGATACAATCACATAACCATATGAAAAATAATTCTTAGTTAACAAATGCGATAAAGTTTGAATGACGATATGTTCATAAATTATAATATATTATGTCTACCAATATACATGTATAATTATAAAATTTTAAGTTTTCAAAACTAATAATGCATAATAATAAAAAAAAATTAATTTCACCGAAATCTATTTTAAATATCTCTAAAAGAAAACGTCGACGAAGGCATTCTTAGAAATAATTAATAACAATCCAAAACAAAATATATGAACATGTAATTGACAAATTAAATGCATACAATTATAACTTCTAGTGCAATATACAATGAATTTAAAATGTAAACATTGTGATTACCTATTAAATTGAAAATATTAATTTGACCATTACAATTTAATTTTATAAGTTTGCCATTTATATTTTGATTATTTTTTAAATGTTTTGTAGGTAAATACCTATTATAAAATCATTTATAAAATGTCATCAACAAAACACATTAAAAACGTTTTCCTAGAACAACAAAAATGTTTTTTTTTATTTACATTTTTACTTCTCAAAAACTTTTAAAGGTCATTTTACATAAGTATTGATTTAAACACGCAATTCTATATTACGATGTCTTTCTAATAAACATTGGGTTTATGTTTTTTGTGTCGTTTAATGAAGTTATTACGTGGTTTCGGAATTAAATTTACCATAAAGACAATGTATTCAAATAAATACAGTTTTTATTTGAAATAGTGAGTTGAGTAAAAGTGAAGTATTTAGTGGTTTGAAGATTTCGGAAAAATTTGCCGTAATAAACTAATTTCGCAGTATAACCGAAATACAACACTACAGTACACTTAAATATTCATCCACTCCATTGGAAATGAAAATTGCCAATTTTTCAATACACAAATACTAGATAACAATAAGCAAATAATCGTTCACACCTACTACAAAGTATAATATGAACGTTAAATAAAGAACTTTGGGTATATAATAGTCCATATAAACGTGAAATCGTTTCAAAATAAAAAAAAGGGTGACAAGCATCGAGTACACCAACTGGTGTACGTACTCGGACTATCGTTTAGCGTTTTATCGATTTTTCCCAAGTTATACAGTATTCATTGTTGAAGTAGTACCTGTCAACTTCACACGCGTACACGTACCTATATCAATGAAAGAATAATATTATGTATGATATTTGATACGAAGCGTTGGGGGAAAAAAGCGTTTAAAGAAAAAATATGTTATATTACATGCGATATTATCGCGTTAGGTATATAATATGGTTATCAGTTATATAATATTATATATATATATATATATATATATAAAGGTAGGTAGACAAGCACTTAAATACATAATATATTTTATTATTAATTGATAAAGTGCTATCGCAGTTAATAATATTATTTAAGTCATCGTCAGAAGCATGCGAGTGCCAACCGAGTCAGAACTGTGGATTTGAACAGCTATGTAAAGCGGATTTTTATGTTTTTACATATATTTATTGGCTATATGCAGCGCAACGAGGATGAAAAATGTGTACGATTTATCTATTATAGAGTTCGTAGAAAATTATTTATTTTACACGTTAAAGCATATTATAAAGATTAAAGAATATTCAGTCCATTTTTTGTATTTTGGAATATAATATTGTATTGTTGTTGATAAAAAATCATATATTTTGTTAATTTCTCGAATTGTAATTTTCTCATCGCAGAAAAAAAAATTATTTGGTTTAAGAATGATAAAAATAATTCAGTTTCTTGTTTGTAATCAAATAGGTAATTTTGTCACGGTTTTTTCGAACCGTGGTTATACCATATGTTCATAGATAATAAAGACATTTTGGCAGGCAATAATATTAATTATCTATTCGTGACCAAATGTTCAAAATGATTAAAACAATTCAAACTAACTATTAACAGTATTAAGTATAGTTCACAATTTATTTTAATTTTTAAAATTTTTGAGTTTAATTTTGTCGTGTTTAGTTTTATTTTTTTAAATACCGAAACATAATAATTGTGTATATACAATACATATTTCTTATTGTAACGTGTGTACAAATTTATATAAACTATTTAAAATTAAAATAAATCATATTTTTAGCATATTTTACATATTCAAAGAATATTAAGAAAATATTTTAAGATTTTTTAGAGCAAATAAGCATCACAATTTTAACTTTTAAGAACCTAAAAATCCATTCTCTACACTTACATATTATATGGATTATAGGTATATGTTTAAAATAAAGCTTTAAGAGTTTCAAATCTACGACATAAATGGGTAAAGTAAAAATTCGTGTATCTAATCGACTTAAACATTATTAACTTGCTGTTTATGCATCCATACGCAGTGTTAAAAATAATTCATAAGTCATTATGTAGTTAAAACTCGATGAACAATATATAAATTTAAAATATGTTGATAATGATTTCCGATTTGAATAAAGTTGTAATAGTAGTTTGATATACGAATCGCGTAATATGTGAGGTATTAAAATAATTGAAATTACACAATTAATGTTATTCAATAAGAATTCTAAAAATACTTACTATTTATTATAGGTAGAACTAATAACTAATAACTAGGTATTATTTTAAATTTGAATGAAATGCGATAATTCAATCGTCGAGTTACGTTCAGTTTAACGTCACAGTTTTAGATTCTGAACGTAATGGGCTTTACATACAGTGCACAATTATTTTTTTACTTGTTTCAAGTTCAAATTTTGACAGAAATCCCAAAAATGTGCAACTATTATTATGTAATTAAATATCCATAACATTAATTTTCGATTTTACCTAAGAATTGAAAATTGAAAATGTCACGTCATGAACTTTTAAGTTTAAACTGAAAAATATGGACTTTTCTAAATGTTGTCATAATATTATGCAACACGAGATCTAAATAGGAATTAAAATCGATCGATTGTAAATTTATTTGCAATCAATTAATGATGGCGATTAGAAAACGTGTTTTTACAATGTTATAATTTTGAATTTTCTGAGGGATAGAGAAAATAAACTATTTACTTATTATTTAGAATTATAGGCTCATTATAGCATAGTTTCTCGATTTCGATAAAATTTTAAAGTAACTATATAAATTTACTCCAATCAAATCCTGCTATCGCACTATGTACATAAATTGACATGTTTCAAAATTGAACACAGCCGATAAAATCAAAACTTATTTAAAGGACCAAATCAACGGTGAAATCAGTGTAACTATTACATTCTACCGTTGGTTATAAATACTACCTGTTTATTATTACTGTTTATAATCAATGATACTTATTACTATAATAATGGCCGAAAACATGACAAAATTACGCAAAATTACGAAATCGTAATGATTTTCATAAGTGTTTATAAACTATAGGTACACGCAAATTTTTAATTTTTATATACACGTTACCGCGTGATTTTAAATGCAACGATGCAGCATATACCAAAAATGATGTACAAATAACACATATAATTATGTTTACATACAGAATATGGTTTTTGCTTATAGTATAGACGACTCTGGCATTTGAAATCAAAATTTCGTTTTACGTTATTTACAATCTAAACGTTAAACAATTTTTGCGTTTATTGTTTATCGTTTATCGTTAAACAATAATAGCTAATGCGGAGAATGGCTCGGATACGGAATATAATAAATTATTTGATTGATCGCTAAGATTGAGTGATAAATCATGGTGGAATAAATATTTCTACGAAATCAATATAACTTTTAAGTAAATGAATTTTAAATTATTTCGTTTTGCGTTATTTTTTATTTAATGATATTCAATAAATTACGTATTGCGTTATGTTTTGTTTAACGATATATTATGAATTTTGTTAATCGTTATGTTTTGTTTTGTGATATTTAATTAATTTTGATTACCGATTTTCGTTTTAATTACGTTTAGAAATTTCAATATTTTTTGTCATATGTAACGTTATAAGGCATAACGTTACTATAGTATTTGTAAGCCTTGCTTTTGGGAAAACATTATTTTATTTTCCACTTTTTTGTTGGATTTGATTTTTTTTTACTTTTTGTTGAATTTGATATTCTGACTAGGATTTGTGGTTTGGTTTTTCCTTGAAATTATAACACATTTTGTAGGAAATGTCATTAATTTGATATTAAAACATCGTGTTTTTTTTTCATATGGCAGGATTATTAATTATTAAAAGTTCAGAAATTTAATTTTACATTATATATTCCACTTTTTAAAAACAAAAAAAAAAAAATACAATTTCAACGGTATTACAGCTCACTATTATTTCATAAGAACTATTGTTAAAAAAATAAAAACTTTTAAATCGATATGTCTATGCCTCAATTATAATGAATAAAATAAAATATTTATCTATTTTAAGATTATTCTTTTAATTTTATATTAAATAAATATAATCAACACTGGTGAATGATTCTCATGAATATTGTTGTGCTTAATGTTTACTTTTAAATTATGATCAAATACATAAATATATAATAATATAATACATATATTATATATCATTAATAGTGTAAAGAGAGGAGGTTTTGCTCCAATTAAACAAACTTAGAAATGTTGATATTGTATTGTAGTTGCAGGATTTGAAGTATATTCACAATTTAGTAGGATGATAGATTGGAAAGAAATTCAATATATAAGGGAGGGTTGAAAGAAAATTGAGATAAGTGAATGAGTCTATTAAAATTGTAGAATTAGCAGATAAAGTACCAGCAGCTATCCAGACTCAGTTTACCATAGGACCAATTGTCACGTGGCATATTCAGTTCGCCACATAGTAAGAAAGAGCATGGGTTGTTAGAAGATGAGATATGCTCAATGGATGAAATGAGAAATTCAAAACTGGAGTAGTGGAATCTGGTGGTAAATAAACAGCCCCGATGAGCAATTCGATGTCATTAGTAATGGGAGTGATAGAATAGGCTACCATTGATTGTATAACAGCTATAAGAATTCCGCCTCCTCGAGAGTACTGTTAGAAAGGTTTCTATCTTGACGAAAAATTTGAAAACCATGAAAACATAATTCGGAATTTATGATGTTTGGAGTAAGTCAGGTTTCTGTAAGCACTATTATATCAAAGTGAGTAAAAAGAGCGAACGATGATCTAACATTGCTAAATTTTGTTCTAAGGTCATGAAAATGTTGGTAAACCATATTTAAATAATATTTTTTAATTTAATTATTAATAATTTAAAAGTAAAAAATGATATAACTATTTGTGATAATCTATTTTTTTAAATTATATGTATTTTATTAGTCAAAGATTATTAAATTATTTTTTTTTAACAATTTTAAAGTCAAAAATATTAATGTTAAAATTGTCTCTGTATGGGGTATAATATTGTAACACATTTTTTTTTGTATATTCATATTTATTCAACGACTTGTGAAAATAAAAGTTCAATTTCCACATATTTTTAATAGCTATATTAAATATTTGTAATAATTTTGTAAAAACTGTTACAATTGTACCCGGTATTCATACGCGAGTGCGTATATTTTCAAAACTCGGGACTCTGTAATATTCGCGCCGATGTACAGTGGATTCCACCTAATGTGGTTGTTCCTAAATCTAGGTCCATACTTCTTCTCATTGATGACTGTGCATCTGCAGTGCTGCACATCCAAAAACCGTTGAACTCAAAAATATCAATTTAGAATATTCTTACCACCAAATACGACATCCTTAATCCAATCCTTGGATGTGATGGATATCATAAAAAACCTCAAGGTGAGATATAGATCGAAGATGGTTGATTTTATTCTTGAATCTATGTATTGTACGTCACCTTTCACATACAAATAGTATTTTATTTAGCACGTAATATTATTCATTATTATTTTATATTTGTATTATGTATTAATTTAACATTTTTTTTTTCAACTTTATGGCTCACGCATGCAAAACAAAACGTTTTCGATATTAAAATGTTTTGTGTAAATTGATTTTGATTTATAATATGCAGCCAACCACTCTTGATGTGGGCACACGAGTTTGGCCCCAACGCGTCCACGTTAAATGGAACCCACCGTATTCATAATAGATATGATGATATTTCTCCTTTATTTTCTTTTTCGTATTTGCCGTTCGAGGATTTCTGTCGCCGTCGGCTTGGCGGGCCGAGTGCAACGAGCCGCGGAAACCGCGAAACAAAATAATAATAATATATGATATCCAAAAACGTCGCGCCGCCGTTGTCGTCGGATGGATGATAATAATATAATACGGATACCCCCAACAATACACACGGCAATATTGTATAGGTCGCCGCCCCGCGTGCGTATTAGTTTTGAGAAAGCACCGTCACAATATCTAATGACAATAATAATAATAATATATTATTTCGTGAGGCACATCGCAGCCGCGCAAAAACGGGTTTAAAAACGCGACGGCGGTTTCCGAATTCGTCGTCTCGTACTGCAGCAGTAATGTACGGTATCGCCACAGAGTCTATGGCTCTAGTGAATCGGAATGATGAAATTAGCGCGATTAACGAACTCGAGCGGAAATCGCCGCGACGCATATCGCCGACGACGTCGTCGTCATCACGATTGTGGGACGGCGACGACGATAATATAATATAATAAATATAATATAAAATATAAAGACTACACATCGTATTATTATGTGTATATATATATATATAATAATATACGCCGCCGTAAAGGTGACAGTTAATGGACGTTTCGAAAAATCCAAAAACCCTCTCTCACGCACTCTCACTCTATCACTCTGTCTCTCTCTCTCTCTAGATGAGCGAATATCCGCACACACACACACACACACATACAATAATAATATAATACCCTGGTCTCCGACGACCGCTGGACAATGGACAATGCCGAAGGATGTTCCGAACTACACGGCGGCGGCCATCTCTCTTTATGCGGCGCGGCGTTTCCGCGAAACCGCAAAATATGGTCGTCCGTCTTTACAAGCATATTTATTATTATTATTGTCGTCGTCGTCGTACAAGATACCCCGCCAGGCCCGCGAAAAGGTAGGTGGTAGGTTATAGGTGTGTGCGTGTGATGTGTATTATTATAAAATGTATACGACAAATAATAATATAGTGTTGTCGACAAATTTCTCGATCGCATCGCGCGTTTCTCGTTTTTGTATTATATATCTGCGCATGTTGTTGTTATTATTGTTGTAATGTGTTGTTGTTGTAGTAGTCGTCTCATTGTGATGGGACCGCCGACCGACGCGTACCCATAATAATATGATATTTTAATATTGTATTATTATTATACTGCACACGACCGGCACTAGGCCGAGGCTAAATGTTTCCGCTTCCTTTGGTTTCATGTCGCGAATGCGTTATTGTCGTGACGGGCGTCCCACCCACGGGCTTGTACGCAGAACTCGCCGTGGTCATCGCGCCGCCGAATGGCTTCCTCACAACGGCATGTCGTTATTATTATTATGTATGTGGCGCAGCGACAATACAATAAAATATGTGTGTGTGTTTTCGCCGTTTACTGTACACATAATGTGGGTAGGTAGTGTTCAGGGCAGGCGAGCTACCGAAAAAATCTCGGTGGGTCGCACAAAATATGGGCCGGTTATATGAGTCGTGATTTCATTTTCGCGTGGTAATGAGTAATTATTAGTATAGACATTAGTAGAAAATGTAATTGAACCGAATTATTAAATCGCATCTCAGTTGTAGCTGCTGTAATCAAACGTTGGGAATCCGAAAATTCGGTGGACCGATACTTTGTCTGTTCGACGATGGTAGTATCTGTATATACACATATAACGCACATAGCTTCTGTAGCATCCCCAACCTCTAATTAAGCACTCTCTGGACCCTGTTTAAGACACCGACAATAATGTGAGAAAGGAGCGATATTTTTTTTTTATTTTAAGATTTTATTAAAAAAAAAAAGACGCTTACTTAAACAAGTTGCAGTTATAATTTTAATTGCAGTTTTTTAAGTATGCAACAATTAATTACGAATTGGTTGAGTACAAGTAGTATGTTAAAACAACGGTTTACTGACTTGTTCATTTTAAATATTGAAAGGCATGTTACAAATATCATACAAACAAAAATCAGTGAGGGTTATTAAAATACATAATTTTAGCATCCTTTATAAAATGTAGGTCTAGTTGCGCCTACAATAATGCACACAGTGTTAGGTAAACAAAATTTATTTACACAATGTTCATTTCAATAATTACCCTTTTCTAAATTTAAAACGACTTAATTAAAATAACTATAAACAATAAATAAAAATTTAAATCATAATGTATGTATGACCAATAAAAAAAATAAACTGTTAAACCTTGAACTTTAAACTGTGTCTTTTGTATAATTTTATTTTAATATATTTGGCACACTAGAAAATTCACTATTTACAAGCTTCCAAAATAGTCGCATGATATATAGGTAATGAGTATGTTGCCGCAGTCTGTTTGGATAACATAATCGCATCAGTGCGCGTTCATACGTTTATTTTCGTATATTTTATTTCTTTTATCAAAGTTCATTAGCAAGTTTGCATGCAAAAATGGAAGTATCACTACAATACACTATCCTTATGAGTTGTCGTATCTACAAAAATCTCAAGCATTTTAAAATATGGTCTTAAAGTATATTTAAAAATTCCAAATAATTGAATTATTGAAGACGAAAAAGGAGGCGAACAAACTTGGTAAATCATTCTGTACAAGTACGATTTTATAATGATCTATTTCGACTCCGTTACGATCTAGTGGTGAGCCGAAATGATCAATTTTGACACAACTGTTTGAGTCAACTTTCTAAAGGAAAGGTGGCAGTGACGCCAGAGTCTAAGCTTAGGTCCGACCTCTTTCGGTCACAATTTATTCATATTATAACTTTGTTATCGGTAAATAATGTATATTCGAGTATATTGTGAGGGTGGCGGTGGTGAATGGTAATAAATACTTAAATATTAATTTGCATTATTTAAAATTAATAAGTATTCATTCCGTTACTGCCGCTGTCTACACTTGCCAATATTATAACCCGGTCAACCATGGCATATTCATTAAACAATTTAAATGCATATCATATTATTGAATTCTGTTTTTGTAAACTGATAATATAGGTATGTTAATTTATTTTAGACTATAGATCATTGACCTGGATAAATGATACAGGATTTATTATTTTCCATAATATTTAGCAAAATTATTTTACATTTAATTTAATTGATCGCCTAATAGTTTGTATTCAAGTGTGTTACCTCTTATTTATTAATTATTATATATTCTATTATTCGATTCAATATTTAAGGAGTATAATGTGTGTGTATTATTTTAAGGTAGGTTACCTATACTCAAATTAAATATAAATAGTATTAATACTATATTAAAATAATATTATTATATAGAAACAAATATTGGCAGCCGGTAAATCGTAGATCTGTCTAATGTCATGAACTACAGGCCTATTTTAATTTTACCCCATCTGCCAAAATATTTGAATCCCTCATATGGCTAAAATCGTATCTCACCGATAGAAAGTAATTTGTAAAAATCAACGATACAGTATCCTTGTTGTCTAATGTCCCTTCAGGAGTACCACAAGGAGGGCACTTAAATCCTTTTCTTTTCAATTGCTAAATAGATTACTAAAGCCCAGATTTTACTATTTACTGATGACATTAAAATCTTCTTGAGAATAGATTCCCCTAAAGACTACCACGTCTTGCAAAATAACAATATCTTCTTAAGGTGGGTTCACTATATGCAGAGCACTTAAAATCCTAGGCTATGTCATGCGTAACACTAAGTCTTTCTCTACAGTTCCATCACTGCGCTTTCTTTTCTTCGCACTGGTTCGATCCATTCTTGAGTATGGTGTGATAATCTGGCACCCATACTTGGCCAAGGATCAACTACGTATTAAGCGCGTTCAAAATAAATTTCTTTCATACCAATCGTATTTACTAAAGGATACATCACCCTGAACATGACTACAACCTAATCCGAGACTCTTTCAATATCCCAACACTGTCCCACGTCATACTGAAGTCGATTGTTGCTTCTTTATCTCTCTTCTAGACGAAACCTTGGATGCACCTTATATCATATCAAATACCTCATTCCGTGTCCCAACTCACTGCACTAGAGACCATTCTCTATTCCTCATTCCTACACACTCCACATCTTATGGGCATAATCACCTACTTCACGAAATGATGGGTCTTATTAATTGTAATAACTACTTGGTTTGAACTATTTTTTTTTATTTTTTGACCATTCATGAATTTATTAAATATGTTACAAATTTATGTTTTACTGTATCCCCAAACAATTTTGTAAAATTGCTCATTTTGGCGTTGAATTATATATAAGTAAATAAATAAGCTTATAACATAATAACCTTTAAAAATATCAAATAGGTATAACTTAAATAAACAGATTAATACAAATAGTTATATAATTTTTAGTACCCAAATTAACTATTACGTTTGTACTCATTCAATTATTTTGTAAATACTTATATATAGGGAAATATACTGACTATCTAGAGTCTTCAGATAAAAACCAACAAAAATTAGACAACTTTTGGTATGTATAGTATGTATATAAGTATATAATATAGTAAGTCGGGTTTTTTAAAATACTTTAATTATTAGGCAAGTTAAGAGCATATTTAAATTTTAATATTTTAGATATTCATACTTATTTAAAAAAAAAAAATATTGTAATTTCTAAAACTAAGTAGGTATATGCTAAGTATATAAATTGTTTTTTTGATTTTTGAGACATGACACCAATATATCTTTCGGGGTCGATAACCACTTTTCCATTAATGACCAAAATAATAACTTAAAATGATTGAGATATATTGAATAACTACATAAGAAAATTAAGCATTTATGGCTGTTTTTTTAAATTTACGATTCCTTTAGTTTTTCCCGCTCTAATATAATTCCTTACAGTTCAACAATTATGGTTTGAATGTCCAAGTCAAGGTAAAATGTGTCAAGTTATTTAAAGGGTTTATACTGAATAAAAAATAACTGGGAAAGTCACTCTGCTGTAGCTATATAGATAGTACAATAGTCGGTATTGACTATATCTATAAAAGATTTCAAGTGCACCTAGTCACTGTAATTGGTGTGTTATGAAATTTTAATTCAATGATAAAACTTTGCACACGAAAAGCGATTATGATTAATGAACGAGACTTATTCCGTTAAATTATTAAAGATGTTTTAATATGTATTTATATTACGATTAGTGATTTATTTTTTTATTATTAGTACGGTATGTTAAACGATATTTTACCAAAAACATCGCAAAATATAATTAATATAAATCATTATTTTAATTTACATAAGTTAATACCAAATACCAACATGTATAAGAAATTTGAATTTCAAACACTTATGAAAAAATTTATGTTTATATATTTTTTAAATCTTTAAATCGCCCCCAAAAAAACTTATGAGGAATTTTGTATAATAATTTGCAAATTTTATAATTTTTACAAATTTTTCAAAATTTGAACTTTGAACACATATAAAAAACTATAAAAAATATTCTAAATATTTTTATACTACTACAAGGAAAAGTTATGAGAAACTTTTTACGATATTTTCAAGCTTTTTGACCTATCATAAAAATTGTTATAAAATAAAAAAAAAAATTAAAATATTAAAAAACACTCCAATATCAAAAGCACCAGTTGTTTCATTATTTAGAATTATAAATGAAAGGCTATGGGGGATTTATCCTCTACCTCGTATGAACGGGTATGGTTTTCTCTTAAGTGATACTTTAAATAAATAATACATCTATTTGTACCTGATCACATTAATTTCAACCATTAAGGAAAAATTTGGTGTAGTATAGATATTACTTATTTTGAACACGAAAACATTAAGCAGGTACTAATGTGTAGTACTAGTAATTAGCAGTACCTAATGTGAAGTGTCATTTAAAATATATTATATTAAAATAAAATATACAATGTTTCATAATATTATATTTGAATGATATAGTTCGATACATTTTAAATCCGATGAACATTTTTTGACGAAGGAGACATTTTTAAAAATAAATTATCTACTAAAACTTTTGTGGACACTTTAGAAATTACTAGAGATATACGTTATGCACATATAACTGTAATTTTCACTTATTACTGTTTAATGGAATAATTTTTTTAATTAACATCTGAAATTCATCCCCAATTGTGGTGTATTATATTAGCTATTGGTATTTTAAAATAATCTCTGTAAACAAACTATGATGAATATTTAGAGTTTATACTTTATATAGGTATATGTATCAATTTCCAAAGTAAAAGTTTAATTAGACTTAAACTATCTCCAAAAGAGTAAAGGGACTATAATTATAATATTCATTTGTTAAAATATGTTAAATTATTTAAAACGTTCATATTATTCTTGTCCGTTTCACGAAACGACAATTGCACAATAATAATAATAATAATAAAAAACACATAAATGTATATTAATAATACCTAATAATATAGGACACGCACAATGCGGTGGCGTGAACTTTTATTTGTAACGAGGCTGCTGCAGTGTGTATTCTACCACTTATCTAAGGTACTCGCACTTATCATGTGTATACCTTATTTAGGGTATACTGCTAGTTGTTACGGCGTATAAGTGTGTGTGTTGTGTTAGAAATTTACATAATATAACACACAAGCACGGTGAGCAAAAAAATAAAATGCACTTTCGCCCTACTATTGCGTACTCATCATTAGGCTTAGGGACTTCTAGTGTTTGCCTATTTTTCTGAACAATGTAAAAAGTAGCATAATCAAATATAAATCCAGTTCGTATTATATAATATAAAATCTAAATCCAAAATTTGATTGTGCATATTTTAATGCGTATTTTAATATTAGAGCATATTTACTGATTATTTAGATTATTAACGCTTTTTTAGTGCTTTTTTTTTTAAACTACTTTAAAAAAATAGAAATTCTTTTATTATATCGCAAGACATTAGAAATAAGTTGTAATCAATTAATAGAAAACATATGGAAATATGGAAGAAGAGTAAAATTTAAAAATGTAAACCAATTACGTAAATTGAATGTAACATATCTATTTTAAATAATTTTTATAATAATAATTAATCTTATACTAATGATAATTTTTTTTTTAATTATTTTACGACAAATTTATTATTATTATTATTATTTGTACATAGTTTAGTGCCTATGCGATCATTTTTAAAATTTATTTTTTAGATAAGAAACTTATTAACTGAATTATTAAACAGGAGATTTTTTTTTTTAATGTTGATATATCAAATCAAAATTTGAACCATTAGATACTGGTTTACTAAAATGTACATATACTGAGGATATTGCTATAATAAACAATAGTCCTTAAAAAAGGGAGAAAGTAGGTAACCGCTTTGTTGTACAGTAAGTGTCGAGTGCACTTCGTCATTGCGAGTAAGTCACTGTAATGTGTATGTTAAATTTGAATTCGATAATAAATCAATACATACGAAAGGCGATTTTGAGCGCAGACCGTTTGTCAGCCTATATTACTAATAATATTTTATTATAGTAATTTATTTTACAGTTAGTAATACGGTAAGTTGAATCAAACGTTTGGTAAAAATGTTAAATATCTACTCAGTTATTTGTTTTTGAATTACAGCAAAATAAGAAAATCGAATTCATTAAAAAACAATTATGCGTACAAATTCTCGTTTTCGCCAACTTTCTTTTTTGTTTTTCCTGATTATTTAAACAAGTACTTTAATTTTTGATTCACATTCTTACCAGAATAGGTATTGAAGTCGAAAATCATATCATTTTTTTACTATTTATCTATATATACGCAGATAACAAATGTATATTCTAAGAATTTTAATACAACATTTTGATACCAATATTAAGTTATATACATACACCTAAAAAAGCACGTATCGTAAATGGTCTTTGAACGGTTTCATAATGGTTTTAGAAAAATATAAAACATATTTTGTATTGGATCTAGTATTATTTTAGTGCTGGGATATTTTTTAAAAATGATAAAATGTCGATAGATTAATATGAATTACTAAAATTGTCAAATTATCATATTCCCCTTATCTTTCCAAACTCGCATTGACCATGGACCTTTTATTATTTGGATCATATATTAACCTTTAGCACACAAAGTTAAACAATTCAAAAACTGTTAGTCCAAATGTCGATTTAGATCAAAAAAAGTCTTCCGATAAACAATTGATAGGAAAAAAGAGTGATTCGCAGTTGAAAAAAAGAATTTAGTATAGGACACGCCGTAAATGTTATTAAAAGTCTTAATAGGTAAAAAAAACATGATTATTAAGTAGATATAATTGAAAAATCCAAAAATTAGATTTAGAACGAGTTCATACTGTTACCTAGGTATTAAAGGAAAAATGGAGGTGAGCGTGTTCGGTGAATCACCCTGTACGTGTGTGCCTATAATATATAATATAAGAATCTGATGTACTACAGCAATAAGTGATGAAATATTCTCAAATATCGTGTTCGAGGTTAATGTCTTATAAGGATTGATGTAATAACTGTATATACCGCGTGCCAATTTGTATGGAAAACATTTATATATATATATATATCGTATAGAACGCAATAAATCGTGTTTTCTAGGATGTATAAAAAACCAACGCAAACGGCGGCGTCGTCTCTAGATTATAATGAACTAAACCGACACTCGAGTTGGTCGAGTGTCGAATAGTCAACTCTTATATTATAATATAATATAATATATATATATATATATATATAATTGTATGTATAATACATATTATCGTGTGTACTCATTAGCCGGTTGACTGTGTGCATTATATGCTTTAGTAATAAGGCGAACAAGATGTGTCGTGTACATGCGCTGTACGTGTGTATTATATTATATACGTGTATAATACGTATAAGTTATATAATGCATGTGCGCACTTCGCAGTTTGAATAAAATAATAATAATAATAATAATATCTTCTCCGTCATCGTCGTCCGGCGGCCGAAGCCGCCGCTGCAGATGGCGTGCGAATAATACAATAATAGTCATAAAATATAATATTGTAAAGGACAAACATACGTGTTATTGTGGAGTGCAGGTCCATTAGCGGTGCGGCGGCGGCATTTCGTGACTGACCGAAAGGGTTCGCTTTGATTATTGTAACACACACACACACCACCCGCGCGCGCGTTTCGGGTTCAACACGTGCCCCCGGTCATAAATGGTTAAAATAATAATAACGTCCGCATCATATATAAGTACAAAACAAATAACTATTTTACAGTGCGATTCGCCGAGCGAGTTTCGCACCCCTCCCCGCCACCCATTTTTTCATTTTTAAAACAAATGTATTCGAATTCTGACTTTCGGAATTTTTAAATAACATATGTGTATTTTAAGACAGGGCCTGCAAACGTTAAAGTAACTTTACATAATATATTACGAAAAACGATTGCAATTCGTAAACTTAATATTATAAAATCGAAAACGGTTAAACAAAAGTAATTAAATACCACAAAACAAAAAAAAAAATGATTAACAAAATTTAAAAAATATCATTAAACAAAACATAATGCAAAACGCAGTTTATAGAATATCTTTAAACACAAAATAATGCAAAGCGAAATAATTTAAAATCCATTTACTTAAAAATTATAATATTGGTCTCGTAGAAAAATTTATTCCGCCTGATTTAGCAATCAATTTTAGCGATCGAGTCAAGAATTTATTATACTCCGTGTCCTGGCCGTTCCCCGTATAGATATTTAACGATGAACAATAAACTCAAAACTCGTATAACGTTTAAATTCTAAATAACGATAAATGCAAAAAATGTATAACGTTTAGATTGTAAATAAAGTAAAACTAAATTTTAATTTCAAATGCAGGCTCGGCAGTTTAAGACCATATTTTAGATTTCGATCAGAGCGAAGAATGTATTGATTTTACAATGGTGTGTGTTTTATCCTTTATTTATTTTTTTATATGTGTAATCACGTTTTGGGACAGTTAAAGTGCTCAGATTTTCTTTATCAGCATATTTTTTGATAAAAAAGTGAATCTAGTTGTTACTTTGTGGGGTCGAAAGTAAAAAAGTCCCAATAGTTTTTATACACGCCGAGAAAAACAAAAAAAAAATATAATAATTAGTAAGAATAATTAATACTAGATCCAATGTTATATACATTTTATATTTATTAACACCTTTGACTATCCTAGAGTACTGTTTAAATTAATAAATGTGTATAAAAATATTTTTGTGTTTTATCATATTTTTATTCTTTTTGAATTGTTTATTGTCTCTTTTTTAATGAAATATCATGTAATATTAATATCTTTATAAATGTAATTAGTTAATACAATTATATATATATATATGTTTTAACTTTCTATTTCCATCACAAGCATGCTTAAAAGAGATCGATAAATCACTGGAATTTTATATTTTTAAGTTGTAATTATGTAAGATTTGATTTAAAAAAAAAAATCCTTATGACATAGTACGCATTGCAGTAATATTTTATCACCTAAATTATATTGTGTATAATAAACACGATGCGTCACATAAATTAATTTCCAGAAACTTAAATAAATTACATTTCTACAGTCGAAGGATTATTTCGAACGGCACTCCGCTTTTTCTGGTTAAAATATTATTATATTTTGCCTGTAGGTTCGTGGAAAGCATATTTTAGATTTCGAGCAATGGTTTTACTGTGATGTGTGTGTGTGTTTTCTGAAGATACTTTTTGTAGCAGGAATAATACTTCAATTTTTAATTGTGTATAGTCTAGTCTTGAAATGGACTTAAAGGAAGTGAAAATGAAAATATTTCCAGTACTACACAAAATAATAATTGGAAAAAAAACTAAAATAAAAAAAATACGGAAAATGAGAAAACATTTTATGCATTAGAGGTATCTATCATTTTATAACAAAAACGATTTTGTTTCAAAAATTAACAATCATATAATCCTGAAATTTTAATCAAATATTATTATTAGTATATTTTTCTAGGCATAGTATAATTTAAAATAAATATTTTGGCTCTTTTTGTAAATATTTGAAATTTGAAATGTCTTTAAAATTGTCTGCACTACGTCAATTATTAATATTTTATGCAAGATATTGTTTTCAAAATATTTAGGCTAACAATTTATACCACGAACCTATTCACATGCCCATTCTTTAGTACGAATGGATATAGGCTTATTATATCTAATATATTTGCGATAATTATGTTAAAAGAAACTTATCTATATAAGAACAATAAATTATAGGTAAGTACTTATAAGTTTATAAGTAATATAAATGTATCATGAAAAATCTTCAGAAATAAAGGCTGTCAGTTGTCACACATCGTCTCCTCTCCACAGCAGAATCGTTCATCATCTCGAGCAGCCGACCTTCAACCCTGCAAGTCCGGCCAGGTTTTCTTGTGGTTTTTTTCGCTCCCGTCTATTTACTGTAATCTTTGCGAGATTTTATCGTTTTCGCATGAAGGGCGACGAAAATTTTGTCCCCCGTCCGCCCCCTTCATCCACTCCTCCGTCTTTTATCACGTGAAATCGGAACTAACAATATATATTATTATTATTGTATATGGCACTGCATCCACCCGGTGAATGCGTATACAGAATCAATATAATATATGTGGCAAACCTATATTCGAGTTCATTGATAATGCGCGATTCGTATTTGGACAATATCTGAAACAACAATTGTTTTCACAGAACGGTGATAAAATCGAAAGGGATGAAATGCTCCTCCAAACTATACATTATTATTATTTGTATAATAGAAGACAAAATATGTTCATGTAGCGAAATAACCGCGAACCTGCCACAAATGACAACCACCATCACGCGCGTTTCGGCGGGATAAGCTGCTATCAGATTTGATCAAACGGCCACAACAATAATAATATTGTTATTGGTTTCGGAAAATTCGGACCACAGACATTATATTATTATTTGCTCGTCAACGTTTATTTAACATTATAATCAATCAGACCGATCGCTGCTCCGTAGATGTAATTTCGTTTGTTAGCAGACGTCGTAATGCCCGTCCACCTGACAACCATTCATTATTCGGACTTCATCAACACTGGCTAATTTGTTTTTTTGTCATATATAACGTTATAATCATAATTTTTGTAAGCCTTGGTTTAATTCAAAAATGAATGATCTTAGAACGGTATGAGAACCATATGTTTTTAATTCTTAGATATTAAAATTGAAAATTTTATGAACAAATTAGCTTAATAATTTTCAAACGATTATAAAATAAAATTATAAATAGGTATTTTGGATATTTTTGAAATGCAGCAAGAAAAAATTGTGAGTTTTCTATGATTAAAATGATATCGTATTTAGAAAAAACTAATATAAATTTTAAATAATTATTAAATTTTTAATATTATAAATTCAGACACTTTAAAAAAATTTTAAAATATATTTTTAAAATTATAAATTGCTTTAATCATAACTTATAAGTGCCTAACCTTGTATACATTTTAATTCAAAAGAGAAAAAAATAAATTATTAACGTTTATTGAAAAAAAAGATTAGAAAATTAGAAAATTCCGATTTTTTATAACTACAGATAATAGATTAGTGGTTCAAATATTTTTAAAATATCATTTCGTGTAGAATATAATAATTTAAATAATAGTTGGATGTTTCAATTATTAAAGATGGCTTATGGAATATTTTTTTTGAATTACAACAAAATAACTAAAATCACGTTTCAAATGCACATAAAAATGAATAAAGAATCTAAAAAACAAATAGCTTATAGCTTATTTGTTATTATTATTTTCTATAGCTATTTCTTAAAAAAAAAAAATGGAAAATCTCTATAAATCAAAAATAAATTAACTCGAAACAATCATCTCTATAATTTCCAAATTAATCAAGAAAAACTAACGAAAAAATATGGAATAACATAAATATTTCCGCAACACCAGTTTTCGATAAATTTAATTTCATTAGTTTGTTGTACTTAATATAATAATAATGAACTGTAAACTTGACATTCTTACCATTAATTGATATTTTCTAAATATTATATAATTTTCAAAATATTTTAACTCTTATATGAACTTATCGACTTTTTTTGAATTTATGCACGATTAAATATTTATTTGTACATATTATTAATAGAAAAATAAATTATTAATACCTAATAATACAAATTTATTATGAAATATTCTTCGAAATAAAGACACAAACTAAGCGTCCTAAAAATTTAATACAAAGTTTTAAATTATTATTTTTTGATTTTCTTTGAAACAATTAATTATGACATAATTTATAATTACATAAATCGTGTTAATTTCATAATAAAAGTAAAAAATACTGTATTTATTATAATTATTAAATTTTCTAGTGATTTATGCAATTATTATAATTAATAATAAATTAATATATTTTATTATAAACATGACTACGTCACATTGACACATAAAAACTACATTCAATACTTTTTTAATAGCACATAATTATAATTATACTAATAATCGTTTTAATTGATATATCGTTGAAAAATTATAAAAAATTATTTTTTATTATATTTGCAAATCGATGCCTATCCAAGGCAATGAGCATAATACTTTATTATTCTCCGCCCACATTTTTCATGGTCTTCACTTTTAAGAGTGAACATTATATTCATTAAACGAAATATGTATTAGATATCCGGCGATTTATTCTTGATTTTTGGCTTTAATTTCAATTAAGATTAGACAAGTAAACATATTATTATATAATGCCGTAGCCTTGAAAATTTATCGGTTTTTAAAACGCCAAATGCTTTTATATAACGAGAGAACACTTTGTCAAAACAAATTAAACGTTAATCATTCAAATTAGCAATTATCAATCAATTGCTATTAATGTTTTATAATCGCCCATGTGCTTCACCTAAAACATCGCATAATTAATATTAAACACTATTAAATCAGTAAAATTATTTTACGCAAATTGCGCATTCGACCTTTTTAACAACACGACTGCGTGTAACGTGAGTACTATCATAAATTATTATAATATACCCCCAATGTATCACAATCCACGAACTGACTTGGACAAAAAAATTATGAAAAAAATTAAACAGTAATAGTATAATATTATTCAACTGTGTTATTATTCAACTTCTGTAGTCCGGCAGTAGCTATAAAAAATATGCGTACACGATTTATGTTCAATTAACATTTATTTAATTCTTATTTACACGCTCACCGTCTACCTATTACTTTACGCCTAAATGTTGGTAAATTATTCTTTATTTATTGTTTTTGTTCCATAACTCACGTTGTTGTTGTAGTAAACCAATCGTAAATTTATTAATTAGGTATTGTTATCATTTTTTTTTTTTTATTAATTTGTTTCTCCATTTTTTTTTTTTTTTTTGAAATAATTTAAAACAGATTTATTTATTAATCCAATTAATTTATTATGCGGACTTGTGAATTTTGGTCTTATAAAATATATATGTCAACAAATTCTAAACGTCCATAGACCATATATTATTATATAGGTAGTAGATTGATAAAAAAAAAAAGCATTTCGCTCTTGTCATAACGTATATGAACGCTATTAAAAAATATTAATGTAGTATCAATATTATACACATTACACACACAGGTGCTATAAAAAATAAACTATAGACAGTCGATAGTTTCAATTACCTACTTATCAACAACTATACTATCAACTGCTCTACAATCGTTAAAAAATGCACGTGTACAGATTGTTTAAAGTAAGTATACTTGTTTAATGATTTTCATAGACTAATGATTTTGATCTGTTGTCACCAAACGGGGCTTACAAACGTTCCATAATAAAATTATGATTATAAATTTATAATGTTAAACACGACAACAACAAAAAACGATTGAAATCCGTAAACGTAATTAATACGGAAAACAGAAACAAAAATAATTAAATATCACAAAACAAAACGTAACATTTAATAAAATATATCATTAAATAAAACATAACGCAAAACGAAATACATATAGGTCTATAAAATATCATTAATCAAAAAATAATACAAAACGAAATAATTCAAAATCTGTTTACATAAAAGTTATAATATTGGTTTTGTAGAAATATTAATTAGTCCATGTGATTATTTTTTTTATCTTAGAAATTATCAATCCAAGAATTTGTTATATTTTGTATCCGGCCCATTCCCGCATTAGATATCGTTTTTAACGATAAACGCAAAAGTCGTATTATACGTTTAGGTTATAAGTAACGTAAAACAACATCTTATTTTTAAATGCAAGCCCAGATTATCACTTAGATACTTTTTTACACCCTTCTATGCCTACACGGAACGTGCAGAGTATTATTGATTTATAATTTAATGGGCGCAGTCTCAGTTCGGAATCGTTTCCCGTAAGTGTACGATGATTATTATCATAATTGAATTGCGAATTCAACACATTCTTAAGATAAACAGTGATGGGATCAATTTTTTTTTTTTTTTTTTAGGGGGGGAGGGGGGTTGGTATACCAAGTTTGGTACTATGTATAATGAGCTGGTACCAACCGTTTATAAATAATATAATAATTATATTTATATTTAGTTTAAAATTTCGGGGAATCTGAACCCTACCCCTTTCACGTATATGGGCCTAACAGTGACCTATTTAACGGCGCAGTATACTCGAAGTCTACTATACAGCAGAGTGACTTCTCCGGTTCTTAATTGTTGGCTTGCGATTGATTGTTCGCTCCGTAAAACTGAAAACGATTATTATTCTCAGACAGTCCCTCCCGTTGCAGAATTTACAATGGAATAAACAATAATAATTATTTGATCAATATGTTTTATACATTTGTGATAAATAATAGTCAGTAATACGATTAAAATATATGCATATTACACAATATTAAATATATTTTGTACTTGTGTGTTGAGTTTGATTAATCGCTATGACTGTTAAAGGTTTTAGAACATATAACAATAATTTACAAAAAAGTCACGTGATGAAATGTGAAAAAAAATTTTGCGACTTTTTTTCATATCAGGCAACACATATATTTATAATTAAACATTAAATAACGTACAATAAAACTAGAATAGTAAATAGATAAGTAAAATAACATAAATAGGAAATCATAAATATCACATAAGTATACACAATATGGTAACGTATATTGGTTATATATTTTGTTTTTCCCAGAATTAAGCCATGTTTACCATCGTCTTCTGGTTGCCTGTCATGTCGTTGTTGTATCTTCAAAACTTTACAACCAATTTTTTTATAATTTTAAAATTATTTTAGTGTACTATCGACAATAATTCACATACACAATTAAAACAGAAATGTACAAATTAATTTTTTGATTTAAAAAAAGTAAAAAAAAATTGTCAAAAATTAGCGTTTTTAAATTAATAAAAGCAAAAAAGTATTAAAAAAAAAACAGACCTTATCCCCCCCCCCCCCTTGAAGCTTTTTTCATGACTTTAACCATACTATCATGTGACGCGGGACAGTCAATTGCGTTAATAAACTACCCTATTGACTATATTTTTTAACTATTCTGTAGAGAGATCATTTTCATCTCAAAAAGAATCAAGACGTTAATACCAACATTTTCTAGTAAAAAAAATAGATATTTTTAATTTAATTTCTATTTCCTTCGTTCAGATTTAGTTACTATACATCTTAATAAATGTATTACACTTATATGTATTAGTATTTTTTATATACGAGGTGTGGCTATTAAATAACGAGATTTTCTCTGTAAAAACTTTTTATTAATATTTTTCAATGGTTTAACATTTTTCCCCTTCTATATACTCCCCCCACTTTTGACACATCGCTCCATTCTAATTTTCCATTGGTTAAAACAGTGTTGGAAGTCCTTTTCTTGCAATGTTTTTAATACCTCCGTTGCTTTTG
>JACXSJ010002533.1:0-42840 GCA_014851325.1 Pentalonia nigronervosa | reverse complement strand
GACAGCAATACATAGCAGTGTGCTGCAAAAAGTTTTTTTTTTTTTTAATTATTTTTTATTCAATAAATTGCATGTTTTTACTACATATTTTCCAAATTATTACTGCATATTTTACCGCATATTATGATGTTTTTTAACGCATATGTATGCGCATATTTGAGTACTTTTTAGCGCATAAAGTTCCGAGCCTTGATTATAACAATTCAGTGGATGCCGATTATGAGACTCGCGTTGGAACCGGCACAGAGTAATTCCCCATAACCTTATCGGCGAAGTGGAGTAAAAACGAAAAAAATTGACTAATTTTTAACTTTATTTAATTTTACATGATATTAGATATTTATTAAAAAAATGTCACATATTTTACTTTTACATATTATACTATTGATTATAATTACTAGTATGACGCATCGTGTTTATACGCATTACGCAGGGTAATTCAAAATATATGTTACGGTCACTTTATTGATTCAAAATAAAGTAAATCTATGAAAGTTTTTTGATTTATGAACATCAAAAAGGTTTTGTATATTTCATGATTTTTTACAATATTTTAGGGGAATTTTGAGCAGTCGACTTTAGAAATCTATAAAACTTTAAATATTTCTCAAGCTTATAGACTTTTACATTAATTAATGTTGTTCAAGCATCAAAATGTATTTAAAAAATGTCTTCATATCATGTCTGCAAAAAAAGTATAGGTTCCCATTTGAGTTTCTAAAGTCGACACCTAAATCTCCTCTAATATAATGTAAAAAATCATAAAATGTACAAATCATTTTAGATGTTTCTAAATCAAAAAACTTTCGTTACACACAATTTTCTTTATTTTGAATAAATAAAATATCTGTAACATCAATGTCGAATCAATCTGTATAACAATATATGAAAGTATATACATCTGATTTTCCACTCAAACTATTAAAAGAGCATGTCGTGTATACTCTTGCAATGTACTAAAAATGATGGTATAGTGTTGAAACTCAAATGACGACTGATTGAGTGACTACGCAAGAACAAAAATTGCGATAAATATGAAAAATAGATATGAATTGAAACCGCACTACAACACAAATAAATTTTCAAAACCGTAATTTGTTTCAAAATTTTACCAAAAATATCAACATTTTCTAACATTTTGTTTTACGAAATTTAAACCTCATAACCACCAAAGTGGTAAGTCTTATAATCAATTTTTTTCTTTTTGATGTGTTTGGACACGTCTGGACTGTTCTAAGCGATTTCGAGTCTTACATATGACTAAACCTTGGTGTGTTTGAACATTCAATAACACAAAAGCAAAGATTTCTTTCCCATTTTTTGTTATTTTAATATGTGTTATTTTTAAACAACGAGAAGATAATATAACACACTACCATTCTAAATATTATGTATCTTGGTTATGCCTATGCATAGGTACTATTTATATACATAAATGTTATAATAATAATAAATTATCGTTACCGTCATTGATTACACTGCTGCTTATTTCTACTCATAAAACTCAGTTTTTCAACTTATATGACGACTATACCTACTAAATATTACAATTTATATAATATATATATATATTTTTTTTCATAATAGTAATAATTATGATATCTTCGTTTTTTATTATTAGTTTTATATACGATTGACAATCGTCGTAAATAAGTCTGTAACATAATTTATATTATTTAACTCGTGATTTTCAGTCATAATAATATAATATTATCTACGTGTATAATATAATATTATGCGTTTTTGAGTCAAAACTCCGTGGTTTATAATATTACAGTCACTATTACTGATGTAAAAATGTTATCAATAAGTTAGATGACCCTGTCAGGAATATTTTATAATAAAAAAAAAAAAAAATTACTTATAATTTTTAATGAACACCAGTTTTTTTGACGTCATTATGTTTTTATGTATTTTATATTTTACCGTCAACAATAAATACTGTTTACAATCAATTATTTTACAAATCAAAATAATAAGGTATGTTTTTTCAGTTTAAACACATTTGTTGATGTTGCACAGAAAACAATTTATTTATTTATGCTCTTGGGCATTTAACGTACTTTTATGTAACAGTTGCTGTATGGGTACTGCAGAGCCTTAAATCGAAAGTAATATAATCCGAATACATATTATCGTTGTCGAACGATTTAATAGGGCGAGTTTTAGTACCGCCAGAACATTTTAATACATTTTCTAGTGCAAAGAGCTGTATACAAAATACTGCAGGACATAAGCCGTGAATTTGTTGTGCCTTCCGAACAATTAATATTTAGTGTGGCAGTCTTAAAATACAATATGTGTACAATATTATTACACACAGTAGGTGAGTACACTAATTATTTATTTAAATACTCCAATAATAATATACAAAACAATCACCGACATACCGGAAAACGACATTGAAATATCCATAAAACAAAAAATAAACATGGCGTGGTAGAGTCACTGAGATTCTATCCCGCCTTCCAACAAATTAAAAAAAAATTAAAAAATACACCAAAAAGTGGCGCATTACTCAAAACTTAAACGGACGACAAGAAGTCACTCCTCGAGAACTGGATATTATTTTTTAACCCTCGTATTCGTAATTGGTAAAGGTACATCACCACCCATATGCTATAAACGTCAAGAAGACTTAATAATCCAACACATCGTCTAAGACTGCCCAGATCTTCAAGACATTCGAAACACTATCTGTAATACCAGACAACTTAGACAAATCTCTAAATGAACATTACTCCATCAAAATCTTAAATTTTCTTACAAAAATTAATATTGCAAACGATCTTTGACCAATACATGATCCATACAAATGTTTAAATGTTAAGACTTGTATCTTTTAAATTTATTTATTGATGTAACATTAAGCTAATAACCTTGGATATAGAAGCCTTTTTTTTCTTTTCAATAAAAAAATAATAATAATATACATTACAATATAGGTACAAGCACATATTATTATTATTATGGCTGCATTTTATTAGCCGACTCTTGTCGTTCTCGATATTTTATTATTGTAATAAACGCGGCAAGTTATATTTTTGGAAACACGATAGTAATAATTATTAATGTCGTACGATATTTCATTACATAGAAAAAGAACACAACAATGAAATGCTTTTCGTTATTTATTTCAAACGAGCGTTTATTAAACATGGCCAACAACTATAATAATATTATAGTGATCGTTGAGGATTTTCATTTAAGATAAATGCTAATAAATATTATGCGTCGGAAATAAAATATATTATTAGATTTGGAAGCAATCTATAAGGCGATCGTATGAGTTCTATGGCTTAAATACGTATTGTTTTTGGTGTGCGTTTCAAATTATTTCCAAAACAAATGGTTTGTAAGCAAAGAAACCGTTGTTATAACTTTATTTATTGTTAATGGTTTGTATTGAAAGTGTTTTCGATAGCGACTGTAAAAATGTTATGTTTCGTAATAATTATTATAAAAATAGACAAACATCTGTAGACGATAAAAAAAACAACAACTTAATTGTCTAATAAACCTTGTGTTTAAAATATATTTTTAAAAACCATCGCCGTGGACGTGAACAAACCTGGTTATTGTATCGGCTTATAAAAAAACTATAATAAATATACAATTACTATAATTGGTGTGACAGTCGGATCGAATCGTTTTACCTAATAATAGCAATAATAATAAAACGTCACTCATTATTGTAGTTTGTAACGATTTATAACTACTCCCTCCATTCTACGATAGAAAACTAATTGGTTTATTTAGGTTCTCGTTTAAATTACAGATTAAAATAAATGAATAAATAAATGAATCGTAGCAAAGGGTTAGTTTAAAATTTTGAAATTGAATACCTAATTATTTCCTGATAAACGGGAATTTTCTCATTTGGTACGTGTTTTATAATAGTTCTTACTTTAAATTAATACAATGATTTTTTTTCTTTAATTTATATCCGTCACTCGAATGTTTCAAATAAGTACATAATAGTATGCGTAATGCTTAATGCGCTTCTCTCAATATTTACTTATGCGACACAATATTTTTTTTTTTTTTATTGATTTTGTATATTTTCGTCAAATTTGATATAATACTATCTTGTATGGCTGCACTTAATTATGCACCATGTATACCGTTTTCATAAAACACAATTATTGCAAGAATACGCTAAGACAGATTTTATTAAATATATTGTTATAAAGAATAATAATATGATTTCAAAATATAACGAATTTTATGGTGATAAATTATTATGTATTTTTTAATTTTTGGTTTTCTGATTTTTTAACTATAAGTTTATTTTTACTATAGTATTGTACATAATGTTATATTTTAAAGAATAATACACGTATGATGAATCATGTAACAATAACATAACAAGTATCAAAAGTAGTCATCGACAGTACGTCATATAATCATCATTTTTCAGTTTTGGCATGAATTTCGCCAATCGCAAAAGCTTAATATATATTATGATTTACTTATAAACCTTCATTTTGCACAAAAGTCATATTTGTAATATGTATCGTGTGTTAAAATTGTGAAACAATTTATCAAAACAACCGCACAGACCAAAATTGAGTAGCTAAAATGTTTGAATTATATTTTGTGTAGTATATATCAGTGCTAGAATTGGAAAATTGAAAAAAAGGGAACTCAAATAAAAATTGAATTAACGGCGTTCCAATTGAACATTAATTTAACACTAGCCCGTTAATATAAATATTAAGGTACCGAGATATAGATATATATCATTGGGGGGTGAACAATTTTTTAGCTGAATCCAATGAGCTGGGAAATGTATAGGCCGACATGATTTCAGCCAAATCGTTTGAGCTCGGTTGCCGGTGAGGTAGACGAAGATAAGATTAGATCAATAAAATAGATGTAATAAATTATGAAATCTATAAAACGATAACTTTAAATACAAAGAGTTAATGAAGATAAAAATAATAGAAATATCATCGAATTTTTAAAATAAATTTCTTACTTTTACCTTTGCCATATCTCTGACCACCCTGGTTATAAGTATACCACCCGGCAGTGGCGTGGTGAACATTTATAAACCATAATGCACAACATATTATGTTCCAGTACCTGACCACCCACCTCTTATTCGAGCACACCATTCTTGACATTTTTTCAAAAATATGAATTGAAGAAAACTGTAAAAGATCGTAGGGTAGGTAGGTGACCTGCCTACTATAATATTTTTTACCAATTCGAATCTAGGATTAGCAAATTACAAGAGGCTTTACCTTGCTCTTTTACGATAAAATTCACATTTGATTTACCCTAAATTACAATTCACAACTCTTTATAAGTAAAAATAAAAATTGTCATAGGCGGATACTAATGTCCATCATATGACGCCTAAGCAGAACCCTTTTCACCACGCCACTAATAACCGTTATAGGTATGTACGTTACCTCGGTCACACAAGAATCTGAGGTTTATTTTATCCCTGCGAAAAGACGATTAACCTCGTTTGCACACGCACCAAGTGATTCGTCTTATCAAATGTCGATCGCGCACGCCGCGGTTAGGTTTCGCGAACGGTCGGTCAGTGCCGAATCGTTGAAGAAAAGTGTTTTGGTCCATAAACCATCACGCCGTGGGTGTGACTACGCAGACTATAGCTAACGTTGGGTAGTTTATGTAGGTACTTACAACTATATATATATATATATATATATATAGGACATGATAATATTATCACGTATTGTATCATACATATATTATATACCTAGATATACATGCTCGAGGTCTAGATGAACACGTTGTCCGCCGCGGATACCGTTTTAAATATTTAAAAATAAAAAAAAGGAATACCGCCTAAATGTACACTAATGGGACCGGATTACTACTTAGTCGGTGAACATTAATATATACGTATAATATACATCAGCAGCAGTAATAGTGAAAAGAAAAAAAAATCGTTCTAATTTAGATCGGAATAGCGGATAAAGTCAAACTGTAGGGGGTTCAGTTATAATTGCTCCGATCAACACTACGGCACGGCCAGATACGTATTAAAGTCTTATCAGATCCGCTGTTGGCCATCTCACCACACCCTCCTCTCGCCTCCCCATCTCCTGCCCACCCGTTAACGGTCGGCCCGTTGCCCACTCTTCCGTCGTCGATCGCCGATGAGCGGTCTCGTTCGCTTCTGACACGACTGTCGGGACACAACAACTACAGCTATTAATGCGCGCCCATTTACTACATAATATTATAAATATATTATATTTATTATCATCATTATTGTAGCGCAGAGTGAAATATTCAATAATAATAATAATAATAATAATAACCAATACGGAGAGCCGTATAGTTATTGCTGCTGCTGCTTTGACGCGGACGAAGCGATCCACGGATCCGCAGTTGGCGATACGCGCCTTTAATTTTGTATACATTTTTGCAAGATGTATAACCTAACTAGAGCTTGCAAACGTTGTAGTGACGTTGTGATTGAGGCCCGAATTTTACTAAACATCTAAAAAAACTACAATTTTAAATTTCAGTATAATATGCTTTTGCTTACTAATTTGTACAAACTATTATACTTACAGTTTGATTAAATAAGTGTAAAATTAATAACGGAAAATGTGATATTATTTTGGATCGAATACCAAAATGAAGTTACAATAATATGTGATTTTAGATTTTCAAATTTCTGCAATTGTTACGTAGATTTATATTTTGAAAAACTTCTAGAAAAAAATCAATCATTTTCTCGAATCAGAGTAAAAAATAAAAAAAATTCATTGACTATTCATAAAAAATGCAACTTTTATGCAATTATATAAACATATGCAATTTATAGTCATTTTTCTCAAATATGCAAAAATAAAATAAACTATAGAATCTACAAGTTACAAAACGTCAAAATTTCAAATCAAAATAATTCTAGGTAAATTGTAGAAAAGTATATGCATTTGCATAAAAATCAAGTCCTTAGTTATAAATTGTATTTCATGACAAAAAAAATAAAGATTGAAATTTGTAAACGTAATTAAAACTGTGAACAAAAATAATTATTAAACACCACAAAACAAAACATAATGACGTTTATTAAAATTTAATGTTATACAAAATTAAACGAAAAATAACGCAAAACGTAATAATTTAAAATCCGTTCACTTCAATGGCATATAATATTGATTTCGTAGAAATATTTATTCCACGTGATTTATAGCAATCGGTCCTAGGGATCGATTCCAAAAATTTATTATATTCCGTATCCACGTGCCATTCCCCGCATTAGATATTACTTTTAACGATAAACCCAAAAGTTGTACAACGTTTTAATTCTAAATAACGATAAACGCAGCAATATTGTATACGTTTAGATTGTAAATAACGCAAAACGAAATTTTAAAAAATAAACATAATTTAATCAAATTTAAAAAGCTCGGTCATTGGAACCAAATTATTAACAAAATGTTAGTTTATAAAAAGTTCTAATTCGATAAATCACTACCCATATTACATTATTATTGCACGATAATATTATAATATGGTGCACAAAAATTAATTGTTTTATAGTTTTATTTGTATCACGGATACAAGTACGAAGCGACTTTTAATGACTTAACAATGCATTTGTAACACCAATACTGCAGGTCTAAGATTACATCCAATTATAACGATTATTTTTTGTTTCTTTTCTGCTATAACCTGCAACGGCAATCCTGCCAACGAATTCCCGCGTGAGCCCCTTTTTAAAATGCAAAATTCAAAAAATTGACTTCCAGGTGCACTTGCCCTCGGGTACGGGACTATACCCATGTACCAACAATTTCAAAACCACGAGTGCAATAGACTATTGTTGGCTATGGATCGTTTACAAACTGCACACAGACGCAAACATTGTCTCTTATCGATAAGGATTATCAGAGCATATACATAGTTGTCGTATAATAAATTATATTATCTCCCGTATGAACCTCATTAATTACTCGGGGGTACCACGATTTAAGATAGTGTGGTTGCCCAACGAGCTTTGGCAATAGATGACATGAGAAATGAAACCAGCTAGCGCTCTCAGTGGACTATTTTGTTTTACGTGCCATAAATACATCTCGCAAAAGTCTGTATACTGATATTATCAAATATCGTAAGTAAACGAAAAAAATAAACAATAATTATTTTAATTAATATTTCACTGACTAACGTTTTGACGAATTCTACTTTACCACCGCCGGTAGCACTGTACGTCATCCGTCGCGTGATGATTTTTTTTTAACGGATCGTTGGACGGCCATTACACTATCTTAAAAAACCGCGGTAAGTACTGCAGCGGACTGAACAAGCTATACGCATCACAGACCTGGAGAAATAGGCGGGGCATTAGGTATGATAACCCGTGCGAGTAGGTGAAGCTTGTTACGTTGGGCTTATCATCGTTCAGAAAATCAAAATAAATCAAATAACAAACACTCTAATTACTGACTGTCCTCTTCTGTTTATCTCACTCACTACCACTTTTCTCTCTCAAATTCGAGCCATGTCTCTCGATCCCAGTGGCGGCTTTGGGGGAGAGGCAAGTAAGGCGGCGCCTCGCCTAAAATTTTGAAGTAAATAATACTTAAAAAGGTATACTTCTTGGATCATCCACAGCACATATTTTGTTAATAATTATTAACGTATTTATAATTTTATTTGAGAAAAAATTCCTCTTTACATAGTTTAATAATATGAATTATCGTTTTATTATATTGTCTATTGTCATCATTCCGTGTCTATTACGAAAAATTGCGATAAACCGAACGAAACAATTAATACGCAAACAAACGCCGGTGGTAGCCAACATCAGTGTTCCGATGACGTCAGAGAGGCGCCGTCTAGAGTGGCTTCGGAGTTTGCACTTGTGTACATAAATTACACACACACACACACACACACACACACGTATGTACGCGACTGTAAAATAAGTAGTACAATTGCGCACGCGCAATGATCGTCGCGAAGCTCGTTTCATGTCGCCTTTGTGTACCTACTAAAAATAGACGACGTGGGCATCGTGTCGGGCCAGCAGCCGTGCCACAACGTTCAACGTCAAAACACATTATCACATTTATCAGTTGTTATTGTCACCAGTCGGGCCAGCGATAAGAATTAAGAAACCGTTGAAATATTTATTTATATTTCTGTCCTGTTCGAATCGTCGGTCGTGTTGCGAATTCTAATTTGAATAATGAAGGGGGGGGGGCGGTGGGGTTGTGGCACATGAGTCGCCTCGCGAAAAAAAATACCGCGAAAACCGCCACTGCCCGATCCGTTTCGCACGACCACGACTCCCTACAGCAGTCCGCGGGTCGAATTCCTCTGTTTTTCTTATCTATGATTATAAATTTACGGCGGGCAAACAACGATTCGACAGCCGCGATCGTTTGTAAGCGCACGCGGATCGATCGTAGGAATTACGCCGGACGATACCCGACGGACAGAATTAATAATATTAAGCGTCCAGACGGCTTTCCTATATAATCCCGTCAGGACTTGTCAAGCCACTGAATCGTGCAGTGGTTCGTGCAAGCAATGGCAGGTACCGAGCAGTTGTGTATATCATTATAATCAATGCCAATCGACTGTAATAATGATATTAATTATTATTATTATTATTATTATGTACGACGATATTAAATTTGTTGTACGGGTATTATAGGGTATTAAATCATCTTTACACGACAAAACGGGGCTTAAATCGTATAACGGACAACCGTGGATTCGGATTATTCGAACGAATCCCTTCAAACGGGTTCTACAAAATACATAATACAATTCTACATAATACCTACTGTGTTTTTTATTATTCGTTGAATTTTGGTTTTTCTTTAGTGTTTACTCTGTATTATTATTATCTTAGAATATATTATATTATGTTGTGCTTAATCAGCCCAGACTTGGGAAAATATTCGAATATTTAAATTATGCGTGTAACTTACTAACTGCCTTATTATTTATAAACAACTATCAAACGGCTTGTTAACATCATAACCCATTTTATCCGGTAACCATAGTTGATATTGATCTGTTGGATAGTATGCTTCAAAATATTCATAAATTATTGTAAATGTGTGTTTATATATTTTATTTATGTACACGAAATAATATATAATTGACATTGTCTGAAGGATTGGAAGGAACTGCGTAATATTTACGACTGTAATAAAAACGTCAATTAGTTAAAACCACCGGTTATAATTATCACTATAGGTAACTAACCGTTCGATCGTCCTGATTAAAATAATGAAGTCTGTACCTATATAATAATATCGGAATGTGTGTCACACGACGCAAAAGATGTCGCGTCGTTCAACTTTCGATGAGAAATAAAATATGTGTTTATAAACAATTTTACGCATGATTGAAATCATAATACGGGCAAGTAATAAACCAACTAATGTAAGTGATGACGGGTAGGAACCTGCAAAGTGGACAGAAATTCTAAAGATCTATAACAGAGGAGAAACATTCGATTTTATATTCAAACATCGACAGATCATTCCAAAATAAAAATAATTATTTAAATCCTTTTAATTACTTTTAATTTTGAAAGTTTGAATTCGAAATATAGTTTTTATTATAATCATGTCTTTTAACATGTTTGTAACATAACAATAACATCAATATAATTAGTTTTATTATTAAAAATATTTTTGTTGTAAGTATACCATATTTGAACACAGAATATTTTTTAGCCATAATATGCATCATATTTCAAACAACAATGCAGTATAGTATATAAAATATTAAGCAAACACAATATACAATATTTGTGCATCATATGAAAAATGAAATTGAGAATTTTATAGACTCTAATTAACTCGCTCACTGGCAAACACGCGTCTATTTGTGAGGATTGGACGCTCATAATAAATACACTTTTCGACCACTTTCAAAACGACTATTAGGTATACAATATTTACATCACAGAGTTTAAATATATTCAGAAAAAAAATATTTTTGTTTATTATATTCTTATAAATAATGCGTGTGTCGTGGGATAATAATATTTTAATTGAAACCGCGAATGCGAACGCCACAGAGTTAATTCATTTCGATTTTAGTGCGGTCTTAGGGGTGAGAAGGGGGTGCGAGATTTTAACCTCGGCGGGTCCACCCCTATAGCGCACCCCCGGCGCCTCCACCGCAGCAGTATACTTACTGCGTTTAACTGCACGACGACTGCTCCGATAATAATACATTATTCGGCACATCATAGAATATCGTCGGGTGGGTAGGTAGGTGTTAGCACTGGAGGTCAGGAGCAACGCGGTGGCAAACACGTATAACACTTAATGGGGCACCGCGGCGGATTATAATACCTACCCCCCGAATGTATATACCTACATTTTATATTTATAGGGAGGATAACGTCGCGGCGGCGGGTATAAACGCAAAGCTCACGCGTGCAGTTTATATCGTCTCCCCTCCACCCCCTCCCTTCAACCCACATTCGATATTGTACATTAAATTATGCGGTACGCGTGTGTCTATATTATATGTACGGCGTACAATATAATATATTATTGTATTACTGTCGCACAATATAATCGCCGCCGCCGCCGCCGACCGGGGACAGGCCTCGGGCCACACAAATCACGAACGCAGCTCGCCTACCCTTCGCAGCGCGTCTCATCCCCATCGCGGTCCCGCCGTTTGGTCGCGTATAATAATACCAAATAGCGTCTCCTCGCAGTCGTCTTCGCCGCGACCTTCCGTTTCCTCCGCCAAATCTGTAGCGGTTCGATTATAATACGTCCCGAGCGGCGCGGCTTTACCGGACTAGTAATTTTAATTAGGAACGTGACACGACCGTCCGTCCGTCTCGTCTCTATATTATATTCGCCCGCGACGCTGTATTATTATTATTGTTACTATTATTACTGCCATTACTATTGTATATATTGTTTTCACGTATAATAATATGCTGTATTGTAGCGAATTCCACCGCCGCCCCTACGGGGTCTTTTGTCACTGGCGGCGCGGCCACCGCAAACCCCTCGAACGACGCGAAATGCGATCGGATCGCGTGTGCGCGAACTCGGAGACTTCAGAAGCCGGGGGCTCATTACGCGGCCGGCACTCCCGAGCGCGAATAATTAATAGGATTTTCCGATCGGTCCGTTTCGATATTCGACCAAAGGTTTCCACGGCACCGCGACAAGGCTGAAATCGGTTTAGTAAATCGTCCATTACGCCTATATAACCGCCGCTTCTGCTAATCTCCTGCAGTATTTATATATACGGGGTTATTCGACAATAAGTATGCTCACCCCCCTCCCCACACCACTACTCTCTCACGACAATCTCTTTTTTCAAATTGTAATTTTTGGAAATTTTAAAATATATACTCAAAGACCATCGTAATATTTTTAAGCCTAGAGATTTTTCGTACTTTTCGAAGAGTGCCCTTTCAAACGAACACCCTCTTTTTTAATGGCAAATTATTAAACGGAAAATCTTTCTGAAAACTTTCACGTTTCAAAATAAAAAATCGAATGAATAGTTATTGAGTTATTTAACTTTGTGTACTAAGGATAAAAGGAATACGATAATGGGTTTGGAAGATATGGGGGACTATGGAAATTTGAAAATTTTAGTAATTAATATTAATCTATCAATATTTTTATTTTATAATTTTGTAATACAATTTTTAAGGACTATTGTCCCAAGTATAAACATTTTAATAACTAGAAAATTATTCCTTCAAATTTTGAATTAAATACACGAAAAAAATAATTTATTAAAAAATGGAGTTTATTTTGAAAAACAGAAGTTTTATCGCCACAAAACACTTCTTAAGTAAAACAAAAAATCTCGAGAATCTGAAAATATGGCCTTAACGGACGACTTTTCGGGATTAAGCAATATACACTTTCTATAAACGGAACCCACTGAATAGCGGTAAAATGGCGGCCTTGGCGTAGTAGTAAAAATATATGTTTAAACAAAAATGCGATACTCAATAATATCGCTGGCGTTTGAAAAACTAAGCCCCAACCACGAGTGAAAAAATTAAACAAAAATACCACCCGCAATTATATTATGATTTTTATTGAAAAAAAAAATAAACAAATAATTTAAAGTGTGCTTAATAATATTTATATTAAACAAAATGTAAATATATTGCATTTTAGTGGAATACTCGGGATTAATAAAGTTGAAGCACAAGCGTTTTTAATTATATTTGAATAATTGAAGCGATAAATACATCTTTATTATAATCTATTGATTCTTTTCATAAATTCAATTCTAAAACTTTTTTTAAAGATACTTTATTTAAACGTTGCTCATTAATGTTTATTATTTTCTCGAAATGAATAAATAGAATACAGAGAATTGACTTTAATTATTTCGTTAGATAAAATACCAGTAATTTCAAACTCCAGTAGGTAGACAGCCATCGTGTAATCCATTAAGAAGAAAAAAATCTAATACTTACAATAGTCAAATAATATTAAAAGTTTAATGCCATAGGTAGTGCTTTGGATGAAATATTGTTTTATTAGTTTAGACTGTGCAAACGATGAAAAGAAAATAATATCCCTCAAAGGTACTGAAATACATTTTCCGTTTCTTTTGATAAACTTTATTACACATTTTATGTTAAGCACTACATTGATTATTCGTTTTCTTTAATGTTATTAAACACCACGCGATATAAAAACTGAAGGGATTGATAGTTTTTAAAAAAAAAAAAAACAATAAGAAAATTTAAGTTTTAACAGTATAATAATTTTTCTCGAAATCATTATGATTGCCAGTTAGGTAATTTTATAATAATTAATTTTTCGTTTATACGTAGTTGCTAATAAATTGTTAATTCAAATATTTTGCCAGTTCGTACCAAATGTGATATTATCATATATATTATATTATACTACATCATTGCGTCATATACTATAATATATAATTCCTACCTACGTTAATTAACTGCAGGTTAAAATTAATAAAAAGTGTGTTTATTTAGTGATTTAAGTACCTATATATTCGATGCACAAATAAACGATTTATTTACATGCATTATACGAAATAATAAAAAAATATAACGTCTCGAACATTTAAATCGTTATTATCCCAGCGACGTCTGCAAAACTAAATAACATAATATATCGGTATTTATTTTGAAAAAAAAAAATGTTAAAAAATGTTAAAATGTTTACATAATAATATTATTATAATATAATGTATACGCCACCGTTCTCCTGCAGCAAGTCAATGGAACAATTTACGCGAATCGGATTTTCCGTTCGAACTACGGTATGTATATGTAGTGCGATATATACTGCTGTTCGAACATGCACTTTAATTAGAAAATGGATTTTTAGGTTCTTATAAAAGTTAAAATTATGATGCTAATTTACTCTGAAAATATCTTAAATTATTCTCTTAATATTCTTTGAACATGTAAGATATGCTAAACATATATTTTTTTTTTATTTTAAATAGTTTATAGATTTGTACACACATTCCAATTAAAAATGTGTATTGTATATTTGTATAGATAATTGTTATGTTTCGGCATTTTAAAAAATAAAATTTAATATAACAAAATTAAACTCAAAAACGTTAAAAAATAAAATTAAATACAACAAATTTAAATTCATGAATATTAAAAAATATAATAAATTGTGGACTATGCATAATACTGTTGATAATTAATTCGAACCGTTTTTATCATTTTGAACATTTGGTCATGTATAATCCATAGATAATTAATATTATTGCCCGTCAAAATATTTTATTATTTATGATAAACCACGGTTCAAGAGAACCGCGATCAACATTACCTATTTGATTACAAACAAAAAACTGAATAAGTTATATCATTCTTAAATCAAAAAAAAAAAAATTTCACGAAGAGAAAATTGCAACTTGAGAAATTCACAAAATATGTGATTTTTTTATGAACGATAATACAATATATTCCAAAATATGAAAAATGGACTAAATATTCTCCAATTTCCAAAATATGCTTTAATATGCAAAATAAATTATTTTCTATGAACTTTATGTAATAGATAAATTGTCCACATTTTTCATCCTTGTTGCACTGCATATAAAGCTAATAAATACATGCAAAAACTTAAAAATCTGCTCTCTAAATTAATTATAATTGGGGTTTTGAATTTGAAATATTTCACTAGAAATTTTTCAAAATTTGAAATCACACGGTTTTCAAAATATTTTAATGAAACTATAAAAAAAAAAAATGTCGTTTAAACGTATTCGGTTATAGATGATCAGAAATTATGATTAATTACATAAATGAAACGTCGATAACGAATGACTTGCAAAGGTTTACAAATAAGTATATGTTAATGGTTATTAATCAGGTATAAATGATATGATCAGTTATCGGTTTATCACTCATCTATATAGGTTATTATTTATTAATTATTTATTATTAATCGATACAATAAACCTATTTTTGAAAATATTCTCTTGCTCTATGACTTTAAGCTTTAAGATATAATACACATTTTTTTTATTTATATTTTTTTAACAACTGAAATATTTCAAGAAAACAAATTTCATGACACTTTAAAACCCTAATTATAATACATTACAATAATTATATTTTATTTTTAATAAACAGATAACATGTAGGTACGTGTTCTATAATCAAAAATTCCGAGTTGGCTAAAAAAACAAAAAAATTACAAAGCACGCGGAAGACATAGAACATCACACACACAAATACCTTCGAGAACGCATTATTATTACTATTATTATTACACCTTTGACAGAGAATTATCATATTGTACAGTTTGCAGGTGGTACCTACCTATATAATATTCTCGTCGGCCGATAATGGGTTTCTGGATATGGAGACGATAAATCGCTGCGGTCCCTACGTAGGACGAAAAACTCGGACCACGAAACCGTACACAATATAATAATATAATATACATATTATAATAATCCAGTACGGTACCAGCTATTACCAATACAACGTATATTATAATTTATAACGACGTATAAACTATGATATTATTAATAATATTATAATTTAGTACGGTCGAATTCGTCGATAATCTGGTTCTAATATATAATATACATAATATGGTATAAAACACTATACCTACCTACCTACCTACCTACCTACTACATATTGTATTATAGATTTTCGACGATAAAATCAAAATGTTTATATATATATATATATATTAAGAGTAGCTGGTGTATTACGACACGGTGCTTTAATTGATAAAAATATTAAGAAAAAAAATAGTAACCGTTCGAGTATATTTATGTGGATACTTACTTAATACTATCTAATATACCTATACCACGTAAAAAACGTCGAAAATCTTATCTCGATCAAATAATTTGTATAATAGACGCGTCGTACATATAATATTACTGGCTGCATAATTGTACTTGTATAAAATAGGTAGATTTATGAATAATTTATAGTTTTATTTATAGTTGTTCGAACGTGCAAATGATTTAGCGTTAAACAATAATACAATTAGCTGTTTTCAATATATTTATTGGGACGATTGGGTGGTATATAGCTGTACAATTAAAACAAAAACCTATTTGTGAAATATCTAGTGCACGTTATTATAAAATTATTATATGGTCATAGGCGTTTTCGATTATTACCCTTTTTAGCCGATTCACTTTTCGATCAAATTTTAAAAATGTAATAAATAATATATAGAAATATATAAAAAATATAAACATTTTATATAATTGTAATCATGTAAAACATATTACATAGAAACTTATTAAATATAGGTATGGAAATAATTGTTTTTCAGGCTAAAAAAGTTCAAAATGATCAGTTCTGTCTGTAAAACTCTTTTACAATCCTTTAATAGTTATTTCATAATTCATCAATTGTCATTTACACCAAATCGATTGAGAATAAACAATATTTTAATGCATTATTTAGAAATTTTAAGGCATAAAATCATTTTTTAAGGTATTTAAGTCCCAGCCCTAGTAATCAAAATAGATTTTGAAGTGGGGCTCGACTCAACCAGCCCCCCCTCCCCTTGGCAACGTGCCTGATGTTGTCGCCGCAGAAGACCCCAAATCGGGGGAGGGGTGGTTGGGGGTAGTTTGAGACGGATAGGGTTGGAGTGAGAAAATACGGGAAGAAGAGGCGGGAGCTGCAGAGGAAAGAGAAAGACTACCACCACCCCAATCAACCCCACCACCACTGCCATCGCGGCAGAGTGCGACATTATTTTTATTATCGTCACCGTTATATTATATCACGAGGTCGTGCCGCGTGCGAGAGACAAATGACTGCCGAAAAATAAAATGTGAGGAAAGAGAGAAACACGACCGGACGAGATGTGCTGCACCACACAACCGACGATGACGACGACGACGACGTGGCGTTGTAGGCGTCGCCCGAGTAAATGCGTTTCTCTTGTCGCCCGTGCCCCGGGAACTCCCGAATCCACTTAATTATCATACGCCGCCCATAAAACAATCGCCAAAGACGGCCAGAGGACGGAGAGAGAGAGAGAGAGAGAAACGTGTTTTCACACTGCGCGTCAAGACAAATCCAAAGAAATCTATCAAAGCTACACATACACACACACACACACACACACCCCACGAATGCGGTCGGCCGAACGTGTTTTTTTCCCCGTCTTTATTTTTCATCCTTTCCGCGGGAAACACTCGCCACTATTATATACATACGCGCACGACATTTCCATTAGACAACGACGCTTAAACATTTCATAATATCCAAAATACAAAACGGTACCGGCCGACGAGATAAATTTTTTCTTCGTACAATTCGTCGTATGCGTATTATCACACGGCCGGCTGATTGTTGTTCGTTATCGTATTCATATTGCATATCCTCTTCGTCTTCTTCTTCATCAGCTTAACGGTCCATTCAGGACCAGTGCTGCCATCAAAATCTCTCTCCATAATATCTATCTGCGGTTTGACACGCCGTCTCTAAAGTTGTCTTTCTGGTCTATTATTATTAATAAATCTTTAGTGGCTATGTCAATCGTCCGTCGTGTTTTATGGAGGCGTCTTGTTTTATTTATTTTGTTGACTAACACATTTTTAGTTGGGCGCCCTTCCGCTTTCTTAGCACGTCCCAACCATTCTAACCGTTTTCCCATAATAAACGAGAGTATGTCTGGTTTATTATATTATAGCATCTTTATATTTTCGTTAGTTCTCATTTCATACGCCTGTATTTCTGGGTTAAAGATTGGTCCACACACGGTTCGTAACACTCTCCTTTGGGACGTGATAAGTCTCCTGTTGTCACTTTTAGACAATGACCAGGTTTCACAAGCATGTGTTTATTACTACAGGTCGGCGGAAACTATGGATCTTAGACTCTCTAAATAATAGCTCGGATCTAACAAGTTTAATAATACTGAAATCACATCTATTTCATCTATTTCCTTTCGTTTATTTCTATATGCATTTAATTTTCGCTATTGATGTTTACGTCTAAGTATTCGAAATTATCAATTTTTTCAATTGGGATAAATTTTTTCTTTGGATAAATCGTCGTATGTATTATCACACGACGGGGTGATTGCGTTCGTCATATTGTATATAATAATATCTAATAATATAATATAGCCGGTCATCAAAAAACGATAATAAAGTCATGACATATAAGACTTATATAAGTAACTTAAACTAATACGTTTAAATTTTTATAAGTATACTTGTACATTCGTTATACAAATAATGATATACAAAACTTATTTATACTAATAACTTATAATAAATATACAAAAATACGTGTTTAAAACTGTTTTGAATTATGTAATTGCTCCCGAAAACCTTGTATTATAATATACCGTCTGAGCAACGACCCAGTGGCCCATAAATCAAACGAAAAATAGCAAGGAGTACAATATAATATTATGCACCCTGCGACGAGACCTATACACACAGGTAGTAAATAATACGCATAGGTACTCCGAGACGAGCGAGAAAACTGGAACGGAAATGTTCACATTTTTTTCCGAGAAGGGAAAGCTTTATTGCTCAGCCTCTTTAGATCATTAACGGCCCACATGCGTCTCCGTGATTTTCCAAGAGCGTAATATGACAATAGGCGTATAGGATACACCTGACGATTCGGCGGGGCTCACATTCTTTGTCGTTTTTCCCCAAAGACCTTATATATACTAGTATAAGATCTATATTTTTCACGCACTTTTTAGTACACAGCACCTGCATGTTTTTTTTTTTTTTTTGCAAATTTTGAAAGCCGTAATTTGTTATTAATTAAAATTATTTAAATACTACCACAAATGAGTAGAAAAAAATTGGCTCAAAAATCAGTCAATGTTTTATAATATTCACAGATTCCTAGAACTATGACCGTTGTATATGGTTTATTTTAGTATTGGAAAAATAAAACTTCTTGAAAAAATACATCTTGAGTGATCGTCATTATCCATCATTATATTATCATTGTCATCCGTATAAAAATATTTAAAAAAAAGCGGTATCTAATATTTATAATAATCCATATGTATAGTTGAAGATTTTAAAAATCTAAATTTGAACAAATACGTTATATTGTATATATTAGTATCTATAATTACCGATGTAACTTTATTAGAATCCTTCTATTTATACGCGTATTTATAGTTCTAGTGAGGGCACTAGCTCCGAGTGAAGACACTTTTTAACTTTCTAAGGGCGTTTTTACATTTGTAATATTTTGTAACAAATATTACAATATTGCAATCGGAAAACTATTTTTTAATCTCATTATAACACGCACTCGCAGCGAACGGAAAACCCGCGGTGTTTGAGTGCTAAGCACCTAAATAGGGTTAAAATCAATATGTTATCTCTGAAAAAGAGAAAATTTATCGGAAGTTGAATATAATATTAAGTTCACACTAAACATTTTTTAGGTCGATATATATTTGAATAATAAATTGTATTAAACACGACATTATTGTTTCTTTATCATTTGTAGCAACTTAATAACAATAATATATGACCTAATGCGAGTTTTTTGTTTGAAATATGTACTATGTACATATCATACAATTTTTTACTACACACTAAAAACGAAGATAGACTTAAAAGTATTACCATTGATTAAGCGACCGCACGTTTTTCAATGGTTTTTTAATTATTATAAACGATTTGAATTTTTTTGTGAATTGATATTTTTTCAATTATTGTTATTTTATTCAGCGGGCGCTTATTCGGACGGTTTTCGTTTTATTAGGCTTGACGACAATAATTATTAAAACGTAACAGTTTTCTGGAAACTCGTTTGATGTCAAACTATAAATTAAAATCCCAACGAATTAAAAAAGAATATATAATATTATTATTACACATTTTAATAACGCGTAAAGACAATAAACATAAAAGTGTATACGGCTTGTGCGTTGAAAATGATTAACAGATTGTTGATTCATATAAAACTATTTTTATGTTCGAATACTTTATATAGGCGTAGACTAAACAGCGTTTGATTTATTATGAGAGAGTCATTCTACGACGGGGCTATTGGTAGTAAACTAACATTTATATAGTTGGAAATGTTTTCTAAGCTCGCACTAATGTTAAAGGCACCGAGGAAGTAATATTGTAGCGTATATGATGGTTTTTTATTTTTATTATTAAAAAAAAAACAATAAAATTGATGGTTATCAAGCGTTAAAAAAATATAAAGATCAAGATTATTTTTAACGGCAATCAAATTAAAGTTAAAACCCCTTAAAGCCAGAAGTTGTAAATAAAAAATAACAAACGGCAACAGCTAAATCGTATTTTATATTATACTATCCGTTTAAGTATTATTATTATTTTTTTTTATTAGAATATTATTATTTACATAATATCCCACGAAATCCATGTTGCAACTCGACGCAGAAAAAATAATTTCCGTTTGCAAAATTAACAAGCGCTTTAAAATTTACAATAAACTGATGATGGTATAATATTTATAACCTATACGGTACCTGCAGCTAAGAAGCGCAGACAAGTGGATGTTTGAAGAGTAGTCAAACGCATTGTATTTGAACACATTGGTGCATTTCAATTTCTTTAGTATATAATATATTAGGTGTATGTTTTGCGGTCAAGCGTGCAGATTTTTGTTTGTATACAGACGTTTTTATTTCATTATATAAGCGAAACACACGCATAAAGGTTTCCTATTTTAAACAGATTTGTATACCTACGTGTAATTATTATAATATATTATTATCAGGGCTCGGACTTTATAGCACTCAAAAGTACTGAATATATGCACTATAGTGCTATAATACTATTATGACCTAAAAAATCGTAAAATAAGTGCCCAAAATATTATGCCCTAAAAAATGTGTGAAAAATAGAAAAAAAAAAAACAATTTTTTTTCCGTTTTAATAAAAAAAAAAACCTTGACTTGTGTCGGGTACAACCGATTAGAAGTCATAATTATTGTATTCTGTTCGAATGGGTCAACACGGAGGGCTACCTAAAAATAGATTATAATGCGGCGTGCACACTTTCAAAAAAAGGTCATTATTCAAAACCACACATTTTTATATATCAATTCCGCACGGTTTTTCCAAAATTGTACCGTTCAATACCGCACACACTGATATTTATCAATAACACACACATATCTATCTAAAATCACACGAACCGCACACCAGTTAATCATATATTTGATTAAAATTACAAAATAATAAAAAAACGTAAACAATAATACATTTAAAGTATGTAAAGAAAAAGCCATTTTTAATTTATATCATAGTTTCATAAGCAATGAAACAACTTTGATAGACTATTTGAATCTAAACATATATTTTTTTTTTTATTAAACAATTCATTTTTTTTTTTTTGTTATATTATATTGAGTTAATTATAAATAAAATAATTTTTAGCAAATATTAAAATTATAAAATCTTATATATTAAATTATTTTTAGGACGATTTATTTAATATCAATAAATATTTAATTTTTAACCGTTAATCAAATGTATGCAGTCTTAAATTATCGACCTTCCAAATTTTCATTTTTAACAATAGACAAAACGTGTGCGGTATTGAATGGTGTACGATGTGCGGTTATGAATAGTAAATGTGATGTTTTGAACGACGCCCTTATAATATGAAACGAAAATGTAGCTATTTTTCTTATGGATTCACATAAATGACAAATTGATTTTACTATTTTTCTTTCAATATAAACGATTATATTTATGAAAATACAAAAAAAAAAATCGTTTTATTATGCATATTAGCAAAAAAAAAAAAAAATAGTACCAAAATTCGAAAAATAGCAATATAAAATTACATATTCCGAGTCTCCAAAACAAGTTTGTGGCTCACTCAGCTATTTTTGTATCACATAATAATTATTAGCAAATGCTACAAAATCCGAGCCCTGATTATTAGTATATTATGTAATACATGCTTATTGTGTTTTTCAATTCAATTTGTCTGCACACAATTCAAGCTGTGTACGCATAACGAGAATTATATAATACGAATCGAAGAAATATATTATTTTAATGTGTTTAATTATCGTTTTTTTTTTCTCCCTTCAAATATCTATAATAATTAATGCACTTAATACGTTCGGTGTGCAATATAACTAAACTGCACGAAACGCGTTGAATATATTATTATTGTATTATCGCATTATTGCGGACCACGCGCACCTAAACTATTATTATTATACGCTGCGAGTTGTTGTTGTAGAGAGGTTTATTTTATTTCCGAGTGTGCAAATCGCACAGACATTTATCACGTGATGAATACATTTACTACAAAAAACACATAAATACGTACATGGATCAGACTAAATTAACTGCACTAAATTCGCACGGAATGTGTTTCGCCGTCACTTATTACAACAGCCCGGCGGAAATATATAATAATATTATATTGTAAACCTCTCTGGCAGCGGATTCGCGCACGTCGAGAGGTAATTTGTTGTACGACACGTTACATACATTTGTAGACCGAATAATATTATTATCGATTATATTATTTTTATTGTTTTAATATTATATTATTATTCACCTGGGTGTAAAACGTGCATCGTGGTTTTCTCGCGATTTCGCAGTATTATACGTGTGAGCAGCGCGTACAGGCAGGTGTACCCATAGAGTCGAACAGTTCAGTGAATACATTTTGTACGTCGGAAAAACAATACAATATTATAGTATTCTGTGCAATTCACGCCAGCGTTTATACAGGTTGATTTTACCACACGGCGCAAACGCGATATTATTTATAAATTTATAATGACATAATCCTGTGCGCGCGCGTGTCGCACATGAGAGGAAAATTAATTTAAAAGCGAGCATCTCATTTTTCTCGTACCCGATGAAATATATGGCTGTTGTACACGCTGCAGATTGGTTGTACGACAGCGCGTGTATTATATTATTATGTATACGCGTGTATCGCGTGTCACAAGTCATTTTGCCGGCGAGCGGCACCGAAAATAACGCTCTTTCCTGTCGATTCGTGCGGGCACGTGTGACTTAAAGGCCATATATTATTATTTATTATTATTTTAATATAACGCGAGCGTATAGACGGGGTTATTTCGGGCGTCGACCCGCCGCCGCGTCATTTCTTGAATCTTTTATACGCAGTCATAATAATATTAACGATCAGTGGCGTATTTAGGATTTCTTTAATGGTTGTGGGGGGGGGGAGGAAATATGACTAAAAAAATGTTTTGCTCAACTCGAAGTACATATTATACATTGGGTAGTAGATACAATCAATGTTTAATGACTTTATAACATATAAATCTGTACATAAACCTTTGATCTTCATACATTTACAATAAATATGAATTAATTAATGTACCATTCACAAAACAAATTATAGTCGCCTAGTTTTTTTTTTTTGGCAATTTCGCTAATTATTTCTTCGACGTCCAATTTTATGTTGTAAAGGACGGATAGCATCGCAAGTCCATTCGACCTGCTCTAAAATTAAAACATTTAATCATTTATTTATTTGTATTATCTACCTATAATTGATTATATTATATAGATTGATTATGTTTAAAAAAAGATCCTCACTAAATACCCCACTGATAAAAACATTAAAATGTAATCGACGTTTATTTTTTACGCCCATTACTAATTTTCGTTTTTTTTTTTTTTTTGCAGTTTTACGTCCAAAATCTAAATAATCGTCATCGATGGGACTTACGTATATTAATATCAATAAAGTTCGGGATTCAGTCGAAACGCCGACGCATATTATTACAATATATACGACACCTACGTCGTCGGCCGGATAAAATATAGGAAATTTAAAAAAAAAAAAATATGATAACTCCATTTCGAATGCACTATATACCCATCGCGATGAATGAAGACAAAAGTCGTGGTACGCTGTACAAAGCCGTTTCTAATATTTGAAAAGTTTTGACTTTATCCCGAGCACACACTCACGCGGGTCGGCTAAAACGTCAATAATCTACTCGCGTATCTATATTATATAATACGCGTGTTTGACCTCCATAGATTTCGCAAAAAACGGACGGACACGCGACAGACAGTACGCCGCGGGTGCGACGAGCGTTGTACAATATATGCGGCTCGGATTTCAACGCGTTCGCGTCTTTTTTTTTTTTTTGGAATGTCTTGCACGATGCTTTCCAATTTACAAAATAATGCGTTTCAAGTACTCCATGTTGTAACCATGAAATTTTTTTGGTGTATTTTTTCATTTTTAATAGATTTTATACTTGTTAGTGCATTTTTGACGTTTTTAATGCATTTTTTAATTTTTTGATACATTTTTGATTTAATTCTCGTATTATGATTACAAAAATTTACTTCATTGAAATATAAGCATTGCACTACGCAATATAAATCATTTTCATTTTGAATTATATTATAACATCAGGTAAGTAATCTGGTTTTAAGTTATAGAAAAGACTTTTTTATATTTATAAAATTACGAATTATAAACGTACCTACACAATTTTAAAATGCTAAATTAATAAATAAATAATGATGATAATAATAAATTTAATGTCAAATGCATTTTTTGAAATGGCATTTAAATCTACATTCTAATATTATAATATTATGTTTTTAAATTTAACTGTTTTAGTTAATTGACTACTACGACTAGTTTAAATTATTTGTCTATTTCAGAGCGTAAAATTTAAGATGATGAAATCATCTTTCAAAAGAATTAAAACTTAAAAAACGATGATGATAAAAAAATATTTTTTTCTCAAAAATGTCGTGATTTTTCAACGACATAATATTATATACCTGCAAATTATGTTTTCAAAAAAAAGTTTAAACTTGTCGATAATATTATTGATATTAACATAATGCCAGTGTATGCAAACACTCGAATAAATCACCCCGCTTGTATATTAGATTATTATTAATATTATTTGACGAGTACAACGTGAAGACTCGACCTTGAGCCATATCCACGGGCCGTAATTAAAATACGTTTTAAAGCAAATCATCGAAACGGGGAAAGAAAATATCATGGCGTATACGAATGTCGAATATTAAAATAAACACATATCACACCGCGGGCTACAATTTCTAACTATCTGTCTAATATATACGATCGTATATATATATATATACTTCGGATGATGATAATAATAATAATATATCATAATAATATGTATACATAATACGATTGCCGCCGCCGCTGCTGCTGCTACTGCCACGCCGCCGTCACGGTTTACCATTATTCGTCCCACATTAATACAATAATGCATCCCTTGTGGAATATTAAAACGGAATAATGCGCGTATCCCGCCACCGACGATACTCTACACCCCCCTCGAGGAGGAGACGGACAGCGGCCCGACGCCGGTTTGTCAGAACCCTCTCCGTCGTCCTCCTCGTCATCTCCTCCTCAACATCGTCATTCTTCACCACCGCCTCCACCACTTACTCCTCAACAGCTGCAGCAGATGACCGTGTGCACCGCTCACGTCATATAATAATATGTATATCGCGTATTAATAATAATTATTATTATATTGAACGCTCTCTTTTGCCGAAATTTGTTTGAGAATATTACGATATAAACCATCACTCCACTGTATAGTATTATTATTATTATTACTATTATTACTGCTAATATAATTCGTTCCGCGCTGATAATTCGATGGAATTTAATAATAATAATAATAATACGTCGTATTTAAATAATCAGAATTTCGACTGCGAAAGTTTTACATATTTCTTAGCGTAGACATCATACGCGCGCTGTTGAAATTGTGGAAGTTTATAATTCACAATTTTTTTGAACGTGGCGCGTTGCGGATGAACGTATTCCGCTCAAATAGTCCGCTGGAATTCTATAATAGGAAAATATTTTCAAACGAATATTATACTTTAGGGGTACGACGGACAAGTTAAACAACCCTTTATGCCGTGGCAGACGGAAAGCTATATAATATTATGACAATATAATAATATCAAACTGAGCACCGTCGCCGCGCTCTCTTTTGATCGTTCTTCCGCAGCTACAAAATTTCCATCGGAGTATAATGAGTAATAATGATATATGTAGGGTGAGGATTTAAACGCTCTAAAAAACAAGAAAAATGCCTTAAAAAAATACAATTTAATGAACTTATAAAAAAAAAAATGGTTGAAAAATGCCTTAAAAAATACCCTAAAAATTGTTTATTTTAAAATTTTTACTATTTAAATCGATAAATTAATTACACAGAACAAAACTAAAAAAGTCACTTGGGAATCAGTTACAGATGAAATTACGACCAATACTAAACACAGCATTGAAAATAATGCAATGCATAACGTCGATAAATAATTTATCGTTTTATTACAGCCGGCATCGTATTTATCTGCAAGTATATAATGAGTAAAACCATGATAGATTTTAAAAGTAGAAATATGAATTTTTTTTATTTTAGGAGGAAATCAAATTAAATGTTATCAATTTTTCCATAACACCACTATGAAGTATTTAAAAATAATAATAATAAAATCTTAAAAACCTAAAAATGCAAAATAAAAGTTTCATCTTTAAAAACTCTGATATATGAAACGAATTTCGTGCTTAGAAACCATTATTTTAGGACATTCAGATAAAAATGCAATTTACATTGAAATCCACGCCTTAGACTTATATCGTATATAATTTGTACTTATTTATAGATCGCAGTGGCACAACGAAGGGAGTGAACTCCGCATCTGGAGCTCTCTTCCACCTCATCCACCGGAGCGCGTCAAATGTCAAATAAACACAACAAAATTAATATTCTGATTTTTTCAATTACTTACGTTATTATATTAATAGGATAGCATCGTTGTTGTATATCATTTAATGCGGTGGTAGTGTTTCTGACTTTGGACCCTGTGTTTTTTACTATAACAATAATATATTTGAATTTCTAGCACTCACCCACTATACCAAGGGTCGCCAACCTTTTCAAACAAATGAGCTACATTCGAAATTTTAAGTCTCTAATGATCGACATCCAGGAGATAGTAAGAAAGAATTTTTTTTGATGAGCAACTAAAACCTAGTATAAATATGTTATAAACTTGCCTATTAGCGGAAAATAAGTCTATTGTAAAAAAATTTAAATATATAATTTATACCCATATTTTTTAAGGTTAATTTTATTTAATATGTGAACAAACTGTAAACATTTTTTTTATAAGTACACAAGAAAAAAGTTTAAAAAAAAATTAGAAGTTTATTACGACTATTGGTATTGGCTAAAATCCATACAGCTCAAATCGGTCGGGGACAAAAAAAAAAAATTGAGTCGTCGAAAATTCGACTTATCGACGTTCGGGTTATCGCAAGGTTTCACCATATTATGTATTTTATTGTTTTCCCCTCGAGTTTAATGCCTACGAAAACGTCAAATCGTCGTCGTGCACATTATTATGACATATTTATCTGGACACGAGGTAATCACGTCACAATATAACAGCCGAGTTCCTACAACGGAATTGAAATTAATTGGTGGATTTCGAACAATTCGGTTTATTATGCTGATAACACACTGGTACTGATAAACGGCACACGATTTCGCCTCATTTGAGCTGTTCCACTTAATATAGAAACACAATTTTCTCTCATTATAAATACACTCATATATACAGAACGATTGACCAAGCATGCTCACCAGCTTTTTTTCTTCGGTAGTATATTTCGTAAACATTTTAATGAACAAAAAGCTGCTCGTTCAAATTTTGAATTTAGTACATCAAAGTTTTAAAAAAACCATCCGCTAAAAAAATTAAAATAAAAAGGGGTTGGGGTTTTCATTTGAAAACAAAACAGAACACTCTCCTTAAGTATAGTATGCGATATAAACTTCAGCGTTTAAAAATATGAACTTTGAGTATACTTGAAATTCCAAAAATCAGAATTTGAACAAATTTATATTATTTGAGCTAAAAATGAGGGTGAGCTTGCTCGGTGAATCGCCCTGTATGCGTATAATATGTATATATAAATATGTGATGGATAATAATGAACGGCAAAGCTCGCCGGTCGATATAAATTACGGCTACACATATTAATATAATATATCTATACGGTCGGCTTCGCTATTTGGACAATGATCGATGTGGAAAACACAACCCATTTCGTCTTAACGATTATACCCGTAATGTATGGCGTGTGATTTAATTGGAAAGTCGGCTCTCATCGTATAAATCGGCGGCACCCGTGAGTGTAGCGATTACGATAATTATTATACGATTCAACAATAAACATATTATATTATATTGTATCTACACGTCCTGCTGCTGCGACGTGTCATTATTGTTAGACATTTCGATTACCACCCACCCACCCATTCACATGGACGGTGAGCACTAGACATATTGTTATTAAATTCCGTTGTGATAGCCTTTATACATTTTTGTTTACACGAGACGAGTCGGTAGCTTAATATTTTGGATTCCGGCGGAGGATAACGCCATGAATGTATTGATTTTATTGCAATCATGTGTGTATTTTTTTTTTATTCTGCATTCATCATCCTCCGACGGAGCGGTAAAAATGCTCCGATTTTTAACTTTGGGGTAGTTTCTAGTAGAAAGTATTGGATCTAAGTTGGTCCGGGGCCGGGAATAAAAATTTCCAACGTTTTTCAGAAAATTGAGAAAAAACTGGAATTCTCTCGCAAATCCGGTAGGTATTTGATAAAATCTATTTTGTTTTGCGTAACTCCAAAACGAATAACCGCGTAGACACTTGAAATTTTCACCGAACGTTCATGACACATTACGATTACCACTCACCCAAATAATTAAATATCGAACACATTTGCTATTTGATTGATTATCATACATCGATTGCCGTCTCCGCTGCAGCCATTGTGTACTTAATTTTAACACAACTGCTGCACCGCACACGATACACACTTTATTATCATTCGAGTGAATATACTCGACATGTTGTCCGTTGCCAGAAAATACATCGAAATATTGTACATAAATCAGGGACCGTCGAAGTAATTCATTTCAACACCGAAACTCGCAATTTATTATGTTGCGGCGGACTGTACCCTAATAAATACGTCATGTATAATACGGCCATGATATATGCTAACCAACGATACGATATCATAATAATTATATATATAAATAATAAAATAGATAATATTATTATATTATATTTACCGATTTATATATATATATATATATATATACCTAATGCGGCTAATAATAATAATTATATGACAAAAAGTTTTGTACAGATATATATATATTATGACGAAGAGGTAAAACTTGAATACTTAATAAATATACCCATTCCACGTGTCCGCTGAGTCTTACGGTTCAAGGTTCAAAAAAAAAAAAAAACAAAAATTGCGAGGGAAAAGTGAGGTTAATTGAACACATTGCCCCCTACTAAGTAAGGCCTACTCAACTGCGGTGAAGACTACTGTGATTTTCAACATCTGCTTCTAAATTGTCCTTATATGTCTCTCCAAAGAGCTAAGTTAAGGTTTCTTTTTTCCGCTCTTGGCATAAACTTTTTCCTCATCAACGCTCTCTCAGCTAATAACGCAAACATAATCAAAAAATTAAAAAAAAAAAATAATAAAATAAAACATAATTTTTGTTAAATTCAATCATTGGAGTTAACTATATTGTAATATTTACATCAGTTACACTTAAGAGCAGTCTACGATTAAGAAATTTGTATCCAGAGCATATAAATATTAAAAACTCTGTTTCCGGACCGTACGATTGTTTGTAATAAATTGTAATGATATAGCTTAAAGTGCTTTTAATATATACCGTGTAATCAACTATTATAATTAAGAACAGGTAGGCACCTATATAAAAGTTTATATTATTATTCGTCGTAGATCATTCGAAATACTAAATTGCCGTCCGCCGCTCCGTTGACGGCCGATCGTGATACAACACAAATAAAACGTTTACGCGGACGAACTGAACGTTTATATTTTATCGTCTGCAATAAAAATAATTAAAGACGCAATGTCACGTTTGCAGTCATGTGTCACGCAGGTCACTGCGATTACGAGCTTAATAAACGTTTGAAATCGACAGGTGGTGACGTTGATACCGCGATATCGGTTAACGACAATATATTCGCAAATACCGCGTGTACCACCGCGCCGAGACGATCAAACGGCGTGCGTAGTTTGCACGACTTACGCGAAGCTCAAACTTTCAAAAATAATTGTGTTTCATACCTAACCTAACCTACCTATCTACTTACTTGACCAGCTGTTGGACTGGGTCGGGGTATGATTTTTGTGCTACCCAAAAAATATTGCTCGACACACAATTACTATATAATGTTATCATCAATTTTTTATACATTGCAAAGTGTTTGTTCTTGGAAATAAATATCTGTTAGCCCAGCACCTCGGTCATGACTAGAAGTTTAACCTTTAAATAAATTTCTCGATTTGCAGTATTAAATATAATAAATACAACTTTTTCGAGCCTACAATATTTGAAGCCGATTGAAACATGGTAAAAAAACATAATATTATAAAGGCACATTTGTTTTGGTCATAAAAGTAATTCGCTATTTTATTGAATTCGTAATAACCGTATGAAATTATTAGTTGTTTCGAATAAATTTTAATTTTTAGTAAAAACTGGAAAGCAAAAGAAGGATACGTAAGTAAATACCAATAGAATTTAAACCAAAAAGAACTCGGCAGTGAACCGCGGAGAAAACTAACCTCAAAATATCGATTTCGGTTCTCAACGAAATTAAATAATAATAATATGGGTTCTAAGAAGTTTTGATTTCAAAGTCATCAAAATGTTCCCGTCGCGCTGGACTGAGATATTTTCGGCTCCGCAAAGTGCACGAGTCGTGGTATGAAACCTGTAAGCGTTGCGTATACCGCGGTATAATATTGTACGGACAATATATAAGATGTCCTAGCTGAATGTATATATATATATATTATAACGTCCACGATAATATATCGTCTGAGACACGAGTCGGCGATATTCTGGCGCCAGTGCGGGGCGACCTCTTTTCTCCTGTGTGACTGACTTAGCGCGCTCGTCTCTCTCTCTCTATATATATATATATATATATTATTACATTATATGTGTACAAAAATATAATAGACCTGCTTCGACTTCCGGCCCGGAAGAAGGTTGGCCGCGGGGGAGATGACTGCATAAATTATAAACATCGACGGAGCAGTAATTATTATTATGATCGGCAATAGATTATAATAATATTATAAACGGACGCACATTGACAGCAGACGACCATCACTCGTCGCGATGATCTCTCCGCTGACGGTGTACTTAACCAACCTGCCTATACCTATAGTATTATACGAGTATATATATATATATAGAGGTAAACGTGCGTGTTAATGTCGTAAACGTTTACGAGCCGACGAGCATACAGGTGGACACGAGTCGTTATCAATAATCATTATCAATTACGCCGTTATTATTGGATTTTAATAACGATGCTACAAATGACACGGCGGTCGCTCACATAATATTATGCGAGAACAGTTTAATATTATATCATGTCGTACGCGCCAACCGATTTGGTACGTACAAAATAAAATTAAATAATAATGATATTGTCAAATAGACGCAGTAGGCATCATATTCGTAATATAGGCCAATGAAGCGAATGAGTTGAGCCGGCACGTCGTAAACTGCATTTAAAACACGAGCAGTGCTTAAATTAGAGGAGATGTGGCTCTCCTTTTTTAAAAAAAATATTTTTTCGTATCCTTTCTGATCTTATTCCAATCGATGAGAAATTTATATATTATTAGGTACGCAAATTTTTTTAAAATTATATCGCATGCACCTTTTATTTATTTTTTGTGAATTCGAGTACTGGTCGGAGTACACCGCGATGATCTGGTTTTGTTTTTTAGATCGTTTATCGAAACGCAGCCACACGGGGAAAGGTATGAAAATAAATATTTAATCCCAGCGATTTTTATCGTTATTTTTGATCGCCATAAATCGCGTCTTGCAAAGAAAAATCGCACAAAAGACACGGACGACAGTTGGTAGAAAACGTTTCTAGCTATGCACGTCTCTGGAACACTTCAATTATAACACCGAGAGAAAATTTCAATGACAATATAGATCGACTTTTCATATTTAACGCGAAAGCATACTTTTTATATAATTATTATATAATTATATATATATATATACCCATTATTATTACGAGCGCAAGCGGAATAAATTATATAAGCGAATTTATATTTTCATTGCGTTCCGTCCGTTTCAGATGAAAAATTTCATTAAAATTCTTAGAAAACGTGACAATGTGTTCATATACGTACGAATTTATGTACATACATTATAATTGTATAAGACAGGATTGTAAATAATTTACAATTAATGAATTCAGGTCAACCTCTTTTTTGCGGATAAATGTAAATTGTTCATAATTTAATAAAGTTACCTATTTATAAATAGCCGGTACATTAGTTACCAACAGTTAAAAGCTGATAGTAATTATTACAACAATAAAATTGACCGTTTATAAAAAAAAAAAAACTTAAAGATGTTTGATTTGTTATGCATAATCCTATATAGTGAGTTAAACGATTTATTATATTTTGTTTTTACCGGGTATAGATAGTTATATTTAAATATTTAATGATATAATTCAGTGCATAATAATATTAATAATCCTTCACTAAATAACATCGTTAAACGCAATAAACATCAATATACGTACAACACGATAAAAAATAAATAAATACAACCCTTAGAGAACTAAAAAATAATATATTATTGATATAATGATGTATAACGTAAAAATGTTCTAACAGGTGCATATAATAATAATAATAATAATAATATGTACCACGATCTGTACAAATATTATAATATTATACCTACATAGTCCATTACTCTCTTCACTTGAATTCGAAACGTCAGAGAGACTTAATGTTAACATATGTTCAGTACGAACGAATATCTATATCTATATCAATATACACAATTGACACATAATAATATATTGAAGGTTAAGTAAATTTACATAGCACGATGTGAAAACAAAAAAACAAATGTTACAATAAATAAAACAAATGAACTATAAAAAAAATATGCCTCATTTTTTCATAAAATATACAGAACGATCGATGTAATTCAATCGAGATATACGAACACCTATTATCAAAAGGTGATCGTTAACTAGTTAAACAATTTGTAAAATTGTATAGTATTGATACTACATGATATAGTTATAACTAAAGGTGGCCATTAACTAGTTAAAAAATTATAGTTAAGTTAATGAGTTAATTTTGTTTTAACTTTTTAACTTAACTAGTTTAATTGACAGTTGAAATAACTTAGTTTTTCTCAATTAATTTAAAAGAATCCATTAAGTTTAAATTTGTTTATGATTTTACACGTAAATATGTATATATAAAAATAAAAATAAACTAATACTATAACAATTAATACCTAATACAAACATTTATATTATATCATTTTATTTAAATTGTAAATTACAAATTGTATTGTTTTAATATTATTATGACTTTAAAATGCTATTTGATATAAAAATTAATGTTTGTTGAATTTTTAATTGAGATATGTACAGTTTAAATATTTAATAACCGTGTAAAGTAAAATATGTTTATATTGTGTTATACATTATAATAAAATTGTTTATTATAGTTTAGGAAATTAGAAAAAATGCAGTCACTCGGCCACATAGTATTAATTAAATAAAAGTAGATTGATATTTTTTAAAACTGAATTAATTTAATATTTTTTTCCATATTAACTTTTAACTTATCGAGTTTAATTTATGATTTGTCAAATTATTGACTTCTAACTTATCGATCTCGTGTTTTCTTAACTTTACTTAAGTTAATTATTTTCATTAACCTGCCCATATTTGCCTATTATATCACTTGCGGTCGTATATCGTTAAAAAAAATTCGTTATTTTTTTAGTTATTATAAGTTTGTTATACTTTTGACAAGTCGTTTCAATAAGTCGGTTCGGCACAGAGTTTCTGCATGACACGATGAATCGATGTATAATATATTGTCGTACTCGTCTATATTATTAAACTTTAACTATTATTAAAATGATTTATTGTTCGAAACTATAAAATATAAAGAGTTTTTCGTTTTGTTTTCGTCGAGTATAATTGTATGATTTTTCGGTGCGTTATTATTAAAAAAAAACACGTAATATAATGATGATGGACGTTTCGTGAATTATTGGGTGACGTTTCGTGACGAGCTCGCCTGCATCACACAAACACCACGCGCGTCTCTAACGTCAATAAAATGAAACAATTACGAACCAGTTTAATATTATGATCAAAAACCAGCGACAATTGTTGTAAAACGATTGAATAATATAAAAGTGTCACGACGGAACTGAGTACGTCCTGGATGGAGCGAATCGAGCTTTTATATATATGTAATTGGGACTATAATATTATTATATTATTATAATATAGTCCTTTGGGAGTTGCGGGGCACAGTGACGCGTGTTTAAGATTTTTTTTTTTCTCGGAAGAGCAGCGACGGGATTATATATAGACGTTATATTTGAGATGAAAATAAAATCGTTTTGTATTTTTTTATTAATTGACAATCATTTAGACGCGGTTTATTATTACGTCATGCCGAACACGAAAAGACTCGGCTCGATCTCCTTCCGGCGTAAACATATTTAGAGCTCTGACGGACAGCTGAGGCAATCAGAACGAAGACGTCGCGAGTGCGTCGCATATTGCAGCAGCGGTACGATCCGACATGCTGGTACGATGATAATAACAATAATAATATTATTTATATGTGGCGGTGATACGGCCGTGACGACGGGGAGAAAACTCAGAAAAAACGAACACGTGGTGCTGCTATATTTTGTTTGAAACGAACAAAATAATAATCATTTAGTACCTAGCAGGTACAGTAGAACTCTCTATTATCTGAACTGCAATTGGCGTTTCGAAGTTCTGTTATCCGAACATCAGAGCTTTTCATCGAATGAAAATTGCTAATTTTGTCAAAAAAACACCATATAAAATATATATGTAAAATATGTATATGTTTCTGTGTAATTAAAAAATGTATGTGTTCCTAAATAATTAATAAAAATAAATTCTAAATAATGTTATTTAAATACATATAATAATGAAACTTGTATGATTTTTTTGTGATATAAAGGATTAAAATAATGTGAACTAAATATACATCAAGATGTAGATATGTACATAATATACGTATTATACATACAATGTATTTATTAAAACAATTTTCAATGTTCGAACTAGGTGCGGTACCAATTAGTTCGGATAATCAAGGTTCTACTGTAGTTGAAACTTAACGCCACCGCCTGTGGGCGGAAACTGTGAAATACGATTTTTATTCCCTTCAACCGAACCCCATACATTTTTGAAACTCTGCAACATTGCACTACGCGGCACACTACATAATGTGGTATATTATACAGAGTGATTCAAAATGTGTGTCACCTACGGCCGTTTTATCTATTCAAGACAACAAAGAAAAATGTATGATACGAAAACCTTTAGAAACGTCTGAAATGATTTGTATGTTTTATATTTTTTTATAACATTTTAGGGGTTTTTTGGGCAGTTGGCTTTAGAAATTTACAAAAACTTAATATATTTCTCAAGAATAGAGCGTTTTGTATTAATTAATGTTGTTCGTGCAAGCACTTAAATGTATTAAAAAAATGTCTTCATATTATGTTTGCAAAAAAGTATAGGGATCCAATTTGAGTTTCTAAAGTCGATCCCTTAAACCTCACTAATATATTGTAAAAACTTATAAAATGTACAAATCATTTTAGACTATGTTTCTAAATCAAAAAACTTTCGTGTCATATATTTTTCTTTAGTTTGAATCAATAAAGTGGCCGTAACATGCCTTATGAATCATGTTGTAAATTATCGTTAAAAACATATTTCAAAAAATGAAATTTTTTTTTTCACGTCAAACAAGACGACCGCTTATTGTAATATATAAAAGTATTGACTTTAAAAAAAAAAACGCCATTTTTTAAGAAATTATTTATTTTTATATTTTTTATCCGTAAATATTTTTTTTTGTTTTCACTTTTTTGAATGACGACATTCAGTTTTGACTTCATATTCCAAAGCAAAATATTTTGCTCAGTATTTCGATGCATAAAATATGAATATAATTATTTTATTAGCTGATTTTCTACCAAAAATCAATGATATTGTCATAACACTATCTTTAATCGTGGTGATATCACAGAACTATGCAGTTCAGTGTGGATCATTGGGGTGCTATAGGGGGAGGGGGTGAAATATTAGATAAGCCTTTGAAAAATTTTCAATTTTGCCACGCCGGCGACCCCATACTACAAATCCCCGTGTGAACAGGCCCTCTGAATAAAATTGTTTAAAAATTGACTCCGAGGTGCACATTTCATATTATCGGATAATTACATATGTACCGAATTTCAGAACACCACGCGAGTGCGATAGACTTGGCTGTGGTTCACACACATACACCACACACATTGCCCTTTTATTAATATCACGTCATGGATTATTTTTATTATTTTTTTTTCTAATAGAATTTATATATATAATATTTATATCGCCGCACGACTCGCTGCAGGATTTAAACGACGAAAAACTACATGATCCCGCCACCGGCACTCGTACATTATATTTTCCAGATAAAAACTAAAACACAGGCGTTTTTAGTATTTATTATTAACTTTTTTTTTATATATACGTATCGTTAAAACTAAAAGCACTTACACAAAGTTCGGCGCGGACAAAAAAACAAATCGCTTCATATCAAATGTTCAATAATGCTCAAACTGTTGCCGATCGAATGCGCGTATAGTTTATGTACCTAACTTATAATACATCAAATATATCTATACAATATATATATATATACATATACCTATATATATATATATAATTATTTTTATTATTATATTATATTATAATATATATATATATATATATATTATCTATATATATATATATATATATATATATATATATATGGTGTATAGGTAAAGCGGTACAGAGTAGCTTAAGGGTTGGGCGCTGCTACCCTTAATAGCTACTCCATACAATATTTTATCCATTTGTAGTTCGACATACGTATCGTGTTAATCATTTTTAGTCTGTTCTAGTTGAGTCCGAAAGATAAGGTCTTTATTATTATTTTATATCATATAGGTATGTGTCGTGTAAAACTATTACATTATTGTAACACATATACAGAGTGATTCAAAATCAACAGCCATTTCATCATATAAAAATTCAAAATGCAGAAAAATGTATGATACAAAAGTTTTTTGATTTAAAAATATTTTAAAAAGATTTGAACGTTAACATAACTTTTTACAATATTTTTTTGAGGGGGGTAGGGGTTAGGGGTTCGACTTTAGAAACTCAAATGGGAACTTTTACTTTTTTGCAAACATAATATGAAGACTTTTTTTAATATATTATAGTACTTAAACAACATAAATTAATGCTAAACTCTATGCTTGAGATATATATAAGATTGATCTTATAATTCTCAAAATCTGACCACAAACAAATAAACAATATTGTGTTGCTCTGTAGGTAAAGAAACGACAATAAATGTTTCTTATTCATTTTGTCAGTTCCTTTCAATGATTTTTATATTTTTTACAATTTATAATTATTAACTTTAACATAATAATTATCTATATAATATTTGTTATCACAATCATATTGCATGCATTTTCTTATCACACTAGTTTATATATTAACCATACTAACCATATGTAAAACGGCTATTACAATGCGCGGAAAAATACGAATTAAAGAAATACATTTTCTCTACATAAATGTAAAGTTTCTATACGTTTCTAAAATTGACCGGCAAAACCCCCCTAAAATATTCTAAAAAAATTATAAAATGTATTTTATATATTTCTAAATCAAAAAAACTTTCGTATCATACATTTTTCTCAAAAAAAAAAACCTTGATATAAATTTTGAATCACCCTGCGGTGATGTGTAAAACGGTATAGGTTAATTTAAGGGCTGCTACTTTTAATATAGCTACTCCGTACCATATTTTACTCATTTATAGTTCGACGTGCGTATTGCGTTAAACTGTTTAAGCCTGCATACTCGAGCCTGAAAGATAAGGTCTTTATTATTATATTATACATAGGTAGGTTGCTCGTGCCGTGTAAGACTATTACATTATTCTAACACTAATTTATATATGTAATAATATATCATAATATTATGCATTTCGCGTTTAGCTACTAGTATAATATACAATAATATTGTTATTTATATCTATATTGTACCTGTGTGTATATATATATATATAGGTTTCAACGTTTTTAATCAATATTAACTGTTTTTGAGAAAAGAAAATAATTAAAAACTGTGTTGACGTGGGTGAAACTAGACGATTATCCAATCATATACACGTGTGTGTGTGTGTGTGTGTGTAATAAAACCTGCCGGCGCTCCAATTATTCGACGCACTTTTCAATTCCAAATTTTGTTTCGAAACCAGTTTCTATAAGTCATCGTTGTCTACTGATTTATAGACAGCCGTTGTTGTTTAAATAAATAACTGCCGATGATGAAGTCTCCTATAACATATTTCTTTTTAACACCGTACCGTATATAATACCTACGCGTATACGTCATACAGAAAATAATATTTCGTTCAAACAGAAAGTTATCACCGTGTACAGATACATTTGATGTAAAAAGTAATACATATTTATAATAAAGACTATAATATCGAAATCGATAACATTGAAAAAAATCCGCCAAATACAAAAAATATTATGTACATATTATATAGGTGTGGGGTAATAATATAGTTGTCCTACGGAATAACCGTTTACTCACTACTTTTATTAATTTATAGGTACTGACGACGACGATATTAAATTGAAATCGTTTAACGTTTAGTTTTACCTATTTGCGGGAGAGCTGCGTAGTACTTTTTTTGTGCAGATGAGGTTCAACGACATATCGCACCTCTAGAATGCTACTTTCAATAGTAAAAAATTAGTTCTATAGAATGCGAGATTGCAGAATGCACGTTCGATATTATTCTTCGTTTAGCAACCAAAAATATGTGTCAGTATTGAGTTATTCAATTTTTAGATAATTATCAAAGCAACAGATCCATTTTTACGTTAAATGGCTGTATAATTTTTTTAATTTTTTTCAATTAACCACTAGATTCAAAATTCAAGACTGCCTTATTTCAATTTGTGGAGTTCTTGCGTTGAATAAAAACTAATTTTCGTGTGATACGTTGAGTGGAAAACAAGAATATTTAGTGTGAAATACGTCAGTCTTGTACTTTCAGAAATGTTTAATTGTTTAATAAAATGTATTGTATTATACCACAGCGTTTGTATACATTTGCGAAAGATTCGGCCGGAATTAATAACAACAACAATAATAATAATATAATAACGACGTGACGGTATACAATATTAACGTGTTATTATTATTATTATTATTATTATTATTATCGTCTAAAGTCAAAATTTAAAAAATAAATAAATAAAAGGCGGGGACTTTGTTCGGAGCGAAAACGATTAGGTTTCGTTACATTTTCGGGAACTACGAAACGAATTATTCAGACCGAATTAAAACATTCCGTCTATTATGTGTGTGTGTGTATACATAAATCTCGCGAAGCAGAATATTTAAAAAATGTTTCTGGCCCAAAAGCGCCGACGGAAGTGATTATAAAAACTTCGGGCGCCCGTCCGTCCGTCCGTACGCATATTATTATTAAATCGTCGAGAATCGGTGCGGTGATTAGTTTTTTTTTTTTTTGAAATATTTTTTTTCGCCTCGCGTCGGTAATAATTACTATTTGAACGGTGGCCAGAAAATAATAGCTTCCACTATCTGCGGCACTAGATCTCTTGCGTAACGTCTTCAGACGTTTTAATTACCCGCACCCTCCTCCTCCTCCTCCTCATCATCATCATCATCCTCCGCCCGTATGCCGGCAATGTTTTAGTCCCCTGAGCGAAGTAGGTAGTCTGCTGTACCCGAACGATTAACAATCTCTTTATATTATTATATATGGTCGTCGAGGGAATAGTAATATCATATTACTATTATTATCGTCATTGTTGCCCACGTCCGAATGAAAAATAAAACGTCCATTCGAAATATTAATATTATATTGTCGTTGTGTGCGTGTGTGTGTGTTTCACGCGTCCATTTGGTCACGTCGAATGATTTGTATTAACATCATCACACACGCGAGCGCGTTGGGCGTAACTACTTTATTATTATTATTATTATTATTAGATACTATGGTAGTGGTATTAGCTGGTTAGGCGCAAGTATTATTTGTAAATGGTGAAACCACGCTGACTCAAAGTCCGGCGTATCTCAAATCTCTTGTTTCAGTCACGAGCATTGGCTCAACTGGGGAGGGGGGTGGTGCAAAAGGGTGTTTGGCACCCTAAGTTCAAATTTAACACCCCTTGTTTTTTCAGGTCCAACTGTTACTATTTTAGTGAAATACCAGTTGCAGTTTTAAATCATTAAACTATAAAATATTTATCGAAAACAAATCAAAACTATTCTGGTCATTGGCCGTGATATTAATTTGTTTTAAATTATTTCATAATATTCCTATGATCGATAAACGATTTGACGTTTAAATAACATTTTGCCGAAATGGATGAGTTAGTGTTTAGCCAATGGGTAACATCAAAAAGCACTATATACACTGCTTTCTGGTAAACTCTCGTGAGATCTAGATTTAAATCAATAAAAAGAGACATAATATATTTATTTTGTTTTTACAATTTATATGAAATGTGTATTAAAATGTGTATAAAAAGTTTAAAAGTATTAATTATTATGCAGGTTTATCACTTATAAGATCGTGTGATTTTGATAGTCTAGGGTGCACTATACCCTGTATAATATGTACTCTACGAGACATTTACAATTTAAACACCTCTGCACGATGTTATAAAGGTTTAGTTGCGCCTATGGTCCCGAGAGACTTCCAATCGTTTTAATCGTCACCTCAAAAAAAAAAAAAAAAATGAAGTCTCAATAAATCGAATTTTTCGTTCAGTCCCTTATATTATCAATACTTCGAGATACCAAAGTTCCACTGTATCTGGGGTATTATATTTAGGTAGGTACGTCGATTTTATTATTATTTTATTTTCGTAAAATATTGGTTTTGAAACCAAATTCTATTTACGATTTAAATCCGGATTCGGATTGCTCTATATTATGTTATTATATATACGTATTTAGTGAAAATTATTTAAACGTTCAAAAGCTCTTTAATTATTCAATTTAAAAGGGTTTTATAAAAAATTAAAACGAAATGAAATACTTTTTCTTCACTGCTGCGGGTGTATAATATGCGCCATCGTAGTGAATCGCGGCGGGGGACTTAATTTTAATCTGGGATTCCGTGCGTCTGAAGGAATAAAAACGTTTTCCTCTCGACGTTTCGTAGGAAAAACTTTGTCCGCTAATTTTTTTTCCTCCAAACTTACAATGAGTGTGGCCAAATGGTATAACCGAGTTAAACCGAGCGCGAGAGACGGCGGCAGACGAGTTTACTTGTTACAGATGAAAAACAAACATATAGGTAAGTACTACTTCCCATCATATACCTATCTACCCATCATAAAAATACTTTGCGAGAACTGTAACACGAGTACGCTGAAACGGTTTACGCGTACGTATTTCTGACGGTCTCAATTATTATTGTTCGAATCGAAAATTAAACAATATTATAATTAGGGCTAGGAAGTCGATGCATTTTGCACGTTTTTTTTTTTTTTTTTGGAACTTCTTAGACAATGCTTTCTTTTAACAGCATGCAAATTTAAACAATTAATTTTTATTTTGCATTTTTTTGCATTGTTTAACTATTTTTACGTTATAGGTCATTTTCCCAAATTTTTACTCATCTTCATTCATTTCCCACTAGTTTAAAAACAAATAACGAGTTTAAATGATGAATGAAGTTTCAAGTGAGTGTTTTCCTGCGATGATTTCAGTACTGAAGATTTAGCTCATTTAAAATTTGCTCCAATCAATCCAATAAAGCGGAAAGAAGTTTTTCTAAATATAAATATTTATTATCCGATAATCGTTGTTCATTTAATTTTGATAACATAAAATATGCTCTAATAGTACAATGCAATAAGTTTGAGTTATTTGTAAGCTTTTATAAATTGTATTTTAAAAATTAAAAAAAAAGTTTTATTTTTATTAATTTTAAACCATTATTTGTAATTTTTATCACATATTTGTATTTTTTTAGGTAATTTTTTAATTGTTTTAACTTCCGAGCCAATATTATAATTTATAATATACAATTAATATATTACCTGTGTATAAATAAACGC
>JACXSJ010002532.1:0-42851 GCA_014851325.1 Pentalonia nigronervosa | reverse complement strand
TTTGTATACAACTTGTTCAAGTTTGAAAACTATCCGAACTTAAACTTGTTATACTTTTACAGCTGATTAAAAAAATTCTAGTTTTCTAGAAATAGTTTATTTTAGTAATGCAATATATTGTATGTTAATATTTATTTTAATATTCAAACAAATATTTACAATTTTAATAAAATGTTCAACATCTAAAGTTTTATTTTTATAGCACATTAAATATTATTTTGTCCATGATATTGTTCATAGATATTTTCAATTTTTATTGTATAGCTATTAAAATGCCTTGGCAAACGAACAGAATAATGCTATACATTATATTTTTATTATTAAAAATTAATTTAGATGTTTTATTGTCACTGCTTTATGTATTAATAAAAATAATTGTACGTATAAAATCAAAGAATATAAATATTATTAACGCTTAATAATTATTCAATTAATGTATTAACGAAATTGAAGCGTGCAATAATAATAATAATAATAATAACCGAGATTTATTTATAAATATTAAAAAGCATAATCAGTTGATCATTAGAGTAAAATTTGTTTTTTTCAAAACATAGGGCAATTAACTAATTATCGTCTTATTTTGTTTTTTTAGTTAAAATTTATTATTTAATACTTTTCTAAAAAACTCATAAGCCATAAAAATGTTTTTATTTAATTCGCAGTTATCTAACGAAGAGGAAGCATTTTCAGTAAATTTAAACAAATGACCTCGTAACTAATTGAAATAAACTCTATGTACAAATCAAGACAAAATGATTATCACGTGAAACAAATTATTCAAAAATCGGTAAACATCTTAAAAACAACGACTATGATATGCCATTAAATAATAATGTGCGTTATTAAAATAGTTTACACCAGTTCACACGAGAACACTTGAAAATTCATATGAAGTTTAATAAGAGTAAAAACGGCGTTGACTGGCGTCCAAATGTTGTCAAAAACACTTGCCATGGAAGGCACGCACCAAACTATGGTCTTCATTCCCACATGTCCTAACCACCGCCCGTCCTGCACCGTCGACAACAGCAGCAGACTCGGTTTTCTTTATAATCATATGTATAACACGCAGTGCTCGTGCCCTTTTATATCACTTTTACAACTTTATCCACGTGTAAATGAGGTATTAAAAATGTAATAAATTTATTGGACGTAATGTCGGCACGCCAAGAACGTGATGCCAAAAATCTTTGCTCGAGTCAAAATATCTCTGAGCAATGTGAAGGAGGTGCAACAATCTTCTAACGTTTATCTAACTATCTTAACTATATAATAGGTATGTGTGATAAGCAGTGTGAAACAACCGACATTCTTAAACGGTTAATTATTATTGTGTACAATTTTACATACCTACTAAAATATTCCATGGTATAAAAATATGTGTTTATTATTTTTTTTAAAATATATACACATGTTTTACCTAGCTGATTTTTGATATTTCGCTACTCAATTCTCACTCAATCGGCAAAGCAGAATATTCAATTCAAAAATTGAATCTAACCTACCCGTTATAATAATACGATAATCGTAGTATGATTACTTATCATAGAATTAGTGAGCGTTCTATTTTTGACATTAGAATTTAATTTTTCCATCCATCTAAATCTACTCAATACGGATGATATAATCTACTCGATATAATATGATATTATTTTATATTTATTTCTTCTGCCAAACAGTGTTGTATAAATTACATTTGTTATATATATATTTTAATATCAATTTTTATCTTCATTTAAATATTCTATGTTTATCTATAACCTTTGTGAAACACTATTTCTAGGATAAATTTCTTGGAAATTGTACTTGAATAACACGATAAATTAATTTAACTTAGAAATAAGTTTTTGAATTTTCGATAATCTTAAAAATCAAAACTAAACGGGACGGAAGTATGTTTATTTTTTTACTCTATTTAGTCTAAATATATAAATGAAAACTATTACTTCCAACCCCATTCTAAGACATTTATATTTTATACTTTTTTTTGTTATAGGTACATAAATCATTCGTTAAATGACAGCAATTATAGAAAGAAAAATAAATGAAATAGCAAAAGTCTATTATTATAACGGTATATAAATATAATAATATAAACATTCTAATAAAATGTAAATAAAGATGTTAAGAACTATAATGTAACTAAATTGAAAATTAAAAATAAAAGTGTGAATGCGATTTAAAGCAAACGTTGTAAATAATGTAGATTTTTGATATTAAAAATAATCTAAAAAAACTGTATTTATTAAATTTAAACGTATGCGGTTAATAGTACCTATTGTTCGTATTAAGTAAACGTATTATATTTTTATTATTCAATTTTTTTTTTTTTAATTGAAAAACGTGGTTTTATAATAAATCCCTTTTAAGTTTTAAATGAATCGTGTACATTTTTAGCACACGCGATATTTTAATCAGTCTCGACGTTTACAGCAGGAGCTTTTGTTAATTTAAAGTATATAAGTAGGTTATTGTATTAATATATGTCTAAACATATCAGTATTATATATTATATGAATAATCCCTAATTAATATTTTTTGAACTCATTTATTAGATTGTTACATTATAATTTACTTATATTGCAAAAGTACTTGAGCAAATTTTATTTTTATTTTAATTAAAATTTGAAAAATTAATTCGTTCACTTTTTAATATTTAAAAGAAAAATCATTCATACCATAATTATATCTATCAAATATTTTTAAACAACTCACAAAAATAAAAAATATTTTTTTTTATGCAGGTTCTTGTGCAAGTACCTAATTAATATCTATAGAATATAAGTTATAACTATAATGATGGATGTATCAACATTAAGTTAGTAGTAATTATAAAACATCAATATTTTGTTTTAATATAGAATTATATCAGTCCATTATTTATTGTAATAAAATTAACAAAAAAAATAACATTTTGCATATGATTACTTCGTGAATAATTGATACATTTTCTTTTTTCACGTGGAAATAACTGAATATATCGAAAAATCACTGAATAATGCGATAAACATATTTTTATACAGCCTTGTTAAATAATACTACAAATGAGTTAATATTTTATGTAGGTATAAAATATTTATTATTATAATATTTATGAATATATACCTAATACGTGTACACCTACTATGAAATGCAAAATAAAATAATATTTGCCATTTCACGAAGATAAAACTCAAATGTCGAAATTTTTTTATGTTATTATTAATATAGTACTGAACACTAATAACTCGTTAACAAATTATATTTTATGACAAAGACAATAAATATCACATTTTACTATAAGTAATTTATCATTGTGACTTTAAAATCTTACCTCATGGCTGACTGCAAAAAATAGATGACTTTATATTTTGTAGTAGTAAAAGTTAAAAGTTTCGGTTAAAATAATATTATGGAAAATTAAAAAAAAAAAAATTGTCAATGTGGAAGATTAAAATACAATTGGTACTTGTACGTTGCCACGGTGATCTATTTCAAATTATCCTCGACCAATGTCGAGATATATTCCGGTTGAATTAAATTAAGTAATAGTAATAATAACCGAATTAACAATTTAAATGACGTTTTTGAATTTTGTTTTAAATAAATTAAAAAAAATAACTATTGGAATATTTTTCACAAGGAATTATAGGTTAAAATGTTGTCTCGTTCAAATATTTGTTCACTATGGTTTTGGTGGCAATCATGAAAACATACTATATTTTATTTGCACCATTTCTCAATATGAAACGATGATAAGTATAACTAAAAAAATTAAACCATCAAAGCGTCTTTTTAAATTCTAATAGCGTTATGAAATTTTTGTTTGATTTGATATTTAAAGCCTAAAGTATTTTCAACCACATTAATTGTTTGTATAATGTATATCCATAGAATTCATAACGCTGTATAAACATATGTACCCCATAGTTTAAAATAAATGAACAATAATTAATTCCTTAAATCTAAGGTTAAATAATATTTCAAAAAAGCAATTATTAAATGATTAATATTTATTAAATCTGTATATTATGTATTAATTATACCAATAAGATGTATAAAAAATAGCTTTTATTTTAATATATTAAAACTGGAATTGAACAATAATGATTATACCTACTGCATTACAATACATACAACAATATTTCAATACGTGATAAGCACTGATTACTTCATCTAGGGGTTGTTTCTTATTAGTATCTACCTACCTACAACTATAGTTTTTGTCATTATTTTTAATATTAATAATTATGGTAGAGAGGGAGGGATGATTGTATTCCGGACCCCATCCACCAAAGCGATATGAAAATTTTACTAATACCTGTTTTCAACGAGCGTAAATCCACCGCACTTACTAACGAAGAGCTCGCGGACAGAAGAACACCGTTATAATTAAACCCCTTCGCTGTGCCCTGCCAGCCCCTTTTTTCCACCCCTTGTATCGAAAAACCCACTGGTTCGTGTGGGTGTGCTTTACACATGATTTGACAGACGCAGTGTGCTTTTAAGTGTAAACAAATATGAAATAATAATAATAACAACAACAACAACAGCAGCAGCAGCAGCAACAACAACAGTTATAATAATAATACAAATAACAATGACAGTAAAAAGCTTCTGTGATGGTGGTAGTGAGATTGTATCGATTAGGCCAGTGGGTTATTATTACAACGCTCACCGCCGAAAACGCAATTGTTTCTAAAATGTCGTGCGTGCGTGCAGGGTAGCAATGGCGGTGGTCACCGGTGGACAGCTGTGTGGCCGGTGGCCGATCACAATAATAATAATAATAATTATTATTATTCGTCGGCGTCGCCGCCGGTGCCACCGGTGTAACTCGCGCGACCGATTTTTTTTAAGTGGCGGCGCCTCAGCTCCGCATCGATAACGTCCGTTGTCCGATGAAACTATTATTTGGTTTAATGGCTTTAAACGCGCTTTTCCATTGTTCGCCGCCGCACAATAATACACACTCGGGTGTGCGACCGGTCTCCCGTGTCGCTCAATGCACAGTTGTACGTATTCTGTTTACAAACTGGTCGTTGTGAATTTGCAATGCGTTTTTCAAAAGAATAAAATATGACAATGCGTTTTGGTGGACGGCCCGATTTCTTTTTTAATTTCCGTAGGAGATGTCTGTAAACGAATGCACATTGACCGCAATATTATTACACTAAACTTCGCGCGATGATTTTTATGTCCAATCATATGGTTCTGCTCTTAAAATACGATTAACGCGTTTCCGCCCAAAAAGAACGGTTGAAAATAATAAAATATTCAAATGTTTATCAAAAAAAAAAAAAAAAAAAACTATATATAGCACTATATAGCACTCCAATATCACCATTCGTTATGTGCTCACCAATTATTACAATCTTCATATTGTGCGCGTACACATTATCTGTATTTACTTATAAAATTATCTTTTTAAAAATTTGTTTCAACGAGTTTATAATTTATGATCACAAAAGTGAAGAATAACATTGACAGATACGCTCAATATATGAGGCGCAGTAGCAAATAATTGTTTGTGTCACTGAAGATCATTTTATTCCCGAAAAAACGTAAGTACCAACTATAAATAGTAATACCAATATCGAACCATAAATCACGTGTACCTTTAATAAAATTTATACACTCACAAACCTATATAGTTATATCAGAAATGTACAGGATGTTTGTTGAAAAAAAATGAGTTAGTTTTATATTATTTGAAGTATTTATAACACTGTATGTCTACAAAAAATTCTAATTTTTCATAGTGTTTATTATAATAATTTTTTTATATTTTTATTTCAAATTCCGAAGCAGAATGTTTTCATAAACATTTCTGTGTATTTCGATGACTACATTTTAAACATTTATTACCTAGTGAAAACTATGTTGATTTTATTTGATTTCTATACATAAATACATAGTTGCACAATATTCATGGATGTGATTATAACAAAATATTCCGTTTTTGTACAATATGAAATAAAAAAATTTATGTTGTTATTTTAAAAAATATATCTAAAGTCACAGGGATTATTAATATAATAAAATTTTTTCCTATATTTAAAATTACATTTAAACTTAACGATTTACTGAAACAAAGCGCGTTAATGTTAAATTAATTATCAAATTATTTATACACTGTATATAGATTGTCCATGACCATTTAACATCATTTAAAGTAAAAACATTATACTATTACATTATGATAAATTAAATGTGCATTTTAAATGGAAATCTAATTGAATTTTTTTTATTCGAAACATTTGTTCTCAGTTACAATAATATTATTCAACTTTTCATTTCGTTATCATAAAACGACCCATTGTAATATTACTTGCGACTGCGTAACATAATATAAATAACTTTCAACATAGGTACATTCAAATTTAAATCTGATTTAATTACAAATATTAATAATTAATATTATTTTGGGGGGCGTGTTTAGAGCATTAGCAACCCCTCTTGTTCAATATTTTTCAAGACAATTTCAATTTTAGATTCTCGTTGTAATTAAAATATTAATTATACATAATGGCGCGCGCAACAGAAAATATATGTAAATGCAAATATGATATTTACAAAACATTAGCTGAAAATGAGGGTTCATAACGGTTTCGATAAAGTGCAATAGATAGGTACTTTCTATGTGTTTTAATGGTGGTCTAACACCGTTATAGGACTGTCACCGGAACGTGATCAGCAAATGGCAAACGGCTATTAATTTTCGTAAGCACTGTTTGCCGAATTAAGTACAACGAAACTGTCGTCATTATACGTGTAGTTAAAGTTTCGACATTATGCAAAGTCTGCCAGTGAGTTTTCGGGCGCCAAACACGAGTTAAAATATATATATTGTTATATTGCGATGTGTCTGAAAAAAAAAAATAATAGTAACAATAACATCTACATGAGCCCCTCGCACAAATTTTCCGAACAAAGTGATTCCGATAAACATGCCGTCGCGGTGTGGATCGTTTGAGAAGGGTTACAGAAATGCATTTTTTTTTCACATCGGACACGTGTGGAAATGTGTGTACGATAGACCAGAGGACGGTCGGGTGAGCATTATTGTTGTGTCGCCGTGTGCTCATTTATATTGTATAACACGATAATGTTATGCACGCTTTTAGGGTTTGAAATGAAGGAAATCTCATTCATTATCGGGATACTGTCATTTATCAATATTAGATGTCTGAATTGTTTTTTTTTTTTTTTGCTTTCACCGAGAGACGACATGACACGACGGACGAACAAAAAAAAAATATATATATATATATATATACATGTATATATATTATTGATGTCACTACTACTAATATTACTAATGTGTATTATAATATATTTTATTGCTATGCGACTTGTATGCATACGCACATGGATCATCGTTCATATTATCTGTTAAGGTAACAAAAGGATTAAGTCCTCAACGTAATCCGCGCGGTTCAAACAAACTGATAAGATAAGTAATGGTTTTATGAAAATAAAATCTACAACTGGTTGTAAGTAAAAACATATTTAACGTTTTGTGAATCGACGTTTTAATTTGTATCAGTTGAGTTTCTAATGTATCATTATAATTGAAAATAAAACTTTATTCTGACATCAAATAATAAATTATTCGCATAGCAGTTTGCAACGTCATATGGTTTATAACTTATTTAAGTTTAAAACAATAGAGAATTAATGAATAGTTTTGTATTTTTAATATAAAATTATTATAACTTTATGCGTAATATGTAAGTAATAAATAGTAATTGCAATTTGTTGTAATGTTTTAATTACAAAGGGTCATATCTTCATTGAATATACACGTAGGCACTTTGTGTAAAAGGTAATTATAATATATAATTATATTATTCAAAATATTTTAACAATGAGGCAATCTGTTAACATTTAACAGTAACACAAATATCTTGATTGTGGGATATTTTATTTAACATCAAAAAATATCATACGTCAATGTCAAGCTAGCTAGGGAAAACTTGAAATAAAATAATAGAAATACCTGCATCAAATAATTCAACAACGAAAATGATAAATGACAACTTGAAGATATTTTGAGAATGTTGATATTGTACTCAGAGAAATCAAAAGCATTTTTCATGCCGTCTAATATTGGTTAAATATTATTCAATAATATACACTTAATAGTTAATATTAATAAATATGTAAATATCATCTCGTATATGGAGAAAACAATTAACTAAAAAAAATGTTTGCATATGATATACGAATAATATTTAATTTAAATGACAATTAACATTTAATAATTGTAAATGACTTAATAATTATGGGATAATTAACTCAACTCTTTTAGTTAGAATTAATATAATATGAAAAATAAACGCTTCAAGTTAAAATTGACTTAACTATAACTTTGAAAATCGTTGTTCAGTCAATTATTGAAGATTGTATTGAAATAAAATTTACACGGTGTTAAATTATGCTTCGAATGTATATAACATTTTTAAACAATCAAGTAGTTATTGAACTTGAAATTATATGTAATTTTTATTTTTTATAGAAATTGAATACACACTGTTTTAAAATAATTATTTTTATGAAAGTCAATAAAAACAGCAAAATCACGATAAAAAAGTTTGTAAGATGACATTTTTTGTTTTCCTGTTTATAATATTATTACAAATATATTTATTGTTTTAATTGACTAATAAACAGACATTAAATGCTTTAATTTTTTAATCAAATAAACTTTTTTTTATACTCATATTATTTGATGTTAGTACTAAGGTTTTTTAATTAGAAATAATAAACAACGTAAACTTAACAAGAAAAATTATAAGTTTAAATATAGTATAGAATAACGTGCATACTTAAAATTGAAAAATATTAAAAGCACATGTGCAAATAGTTTAAACAAATGTAGATTTGTATAAATTCCATAGAATTAAAAAAATTACACGACTGAGATGTTTAGCAGAAGTTGAAATAATCATGACACGCGAAATATATTAAATAAGTATACACAACTATAATAGCTTTAAATAGCCTTTATTTAAATAACGCTAACCAGAGTTTAAATAGTATTTTTATTTTTTTTTTTTTATTGATCTTAAGCCCGACAACTATGGGGCTATTAGCTGTTTGTTGGTTTTTATAGTAGGTTTATTGTAGAGTGAGATACGGTTGATTAGAACTCGTTTTGTATGTGTGGCAAGGATTTGTTGCTAAAACCCGGGTGGTCACCCATCCGAGAGCTAGCAACACTGGCTGGTACGTATACTCAGAGCGTTTCTGCAGCTGAGCATACGGCCGCACCACACCGAACCACATTTTTTTTTTGTTTTCTATTTTTTAAGTTAATCATTAGATAAACAATACAATCTTCTGTAGTCCTGTGGCATTGTGGTGTACTTTGGAAAAGAGTATTATGCTACTTAACTGATTTATTTTTGTAAAAAATAAAACGATTAAATGATACGTCAACTATTTACTCTATCAGCGTCATATATAAGTATTACACGTATAAGATGTTATAATAATCAGTGATGACAATTTTAAATTCAAAATATTGATATTTTATTGCCTTAAAAGTTAAAATTGTTTTCTAATTTTATTTTAATTTAACTCGGATGCATAAAATAAAAATAAATGTATATACTGATTTGAATAATAATAATATTGATATGCCTACTACTTAGTAAGTACTTACACTAAAATATTATAAAATATTATACACACATATACAAATTATAAATATACTATTATGCTATAAAAACAAATTATTTTAATGCCTTAAAGCTAAGATTATATATTCATATATTATTGATTATAAATTTGAAGTCGTATAAAACATAAATATATAGTAGTTATTTTCCATTATAATTTAGTTTCTGGTTTAACTGAAAATGATTTTAGTATATTAAACATTTCACACTTCAAAATTATGACATACATTTTTTTTTCTTGTGGGTAGTTTTCTACAGAAAATACAGTTATTTAATGATAAACCGTGCAATTGTTGCTATTTTAAAAAATAATACATAAGCTCGGATGAGTTTAGTAACAACACGTTTCAAGTTTTTGTACACCATCCTGCGCATAAGAAGTTAACTAAATACATTTCTATTAATAACAAATAAACTATCGCTTAAGTTGTGATATTCTATTTCAATAAAAACTTACTTTTAGGCGTATGTCTGATAAATACAGGAGTTTCGTGGATAGAATTTGTTTTGCATTCCGGATTGATGTGGTTACAAAATGTGTCGAAGGCCAATCGACGGTTGACCGGTCAAAAAACTTTGTAAGTAGATTATTCGGATTTTGTGGTTTTAACCTCTCTCTCTCTCTTTCTGGATGGTGGCTTTGAAGTTACAAATCATCACGGCATACCATCATACTGCATACACTTTGCCGCAGGTAATCAATCGGATTTATCACTCAGACTTTATAGTCTATATAACCCATAGGCTACGCGAACCGAGGAAAGATAATATTTTAGGGTACATAGATACTGAAAAGCATCATACTTCACATCAGTTATGTTAACTGTAGGCCCTTATGCTTTGTTTAAAATTTTGAATAAGACCATGCAAACATAACACCAGTATTATAGATATCAAGTTCAAAATATTTGCTTACGAAATAATAAACCGGACGATGCTTGAAATGTGAAATGTAGAGAAAACATGGCTTACATTTCTTGAACAATATTGTCCGTATCTGCTGGCAAGCAAATTAATAAATGTTCGATACAAATTGCGTTATGTTTGTAAAAAGTAGTGAAAAATAATGAGAATGTGTACAACTGTAATGGAGTTACTTAAAATAGAAAAAAACAATGAACAAAGTTTACAAAAAGTACCTATATATTCATGTGTTATAATATATGAATAATATACTAACATTACTAACTCAATAGATAATATCTAACAAAATTTATAGTTATGCCATTTATTTAATATATTTGTTGTAATGCTAACTTCTGTTGTATTTTTTCTTAACCTTCTAAGGTTGAATGACTTTATAAATAATGAGGACGATAAATGGTGTGATAAATTGTGAAAATAGCCAGGAATTTGTTTGAATTCACGAGCGTTAACCAACCGTTAAAATTTATAAATTTTCATATGCATAATATAATTGTAATATAATTTATACGATTAGTAGGAAGATGAAATATAAATATAATATAATTTTATTTATCAAAATTCAAATAGGTATTCATTACAGCTAAAGTAATGTAGCTTTCTAATAAAACTTCCGGTTAGTATATGAGAATACTTTTCTATGTCTATTGGATAAAATAACAATATTATGCTATACTTTTAAGAATTTTAATTATAGGTACGTATAAAATAATGAAAATACATAAATAGTGCTTACAAACTATTTAAGAAAATTAAATACATAATTTACAATTTAAATGCTTCTTTTGTTTCAAAAGTTTATGTATAAAATAAAATAAAATGTTTTTTATCACTTCCATTATAAATATTTTTCAAATTAAATTCACCTTTTTTAATTTAAAAGTAAAATATAGCTAAGCATTGTACTTGCATTTAAGTGATTTAAATCATTAAGTAGTTTATGATTTCACGGAAATAACAAAATAATAAAAAGGGTGTACTGAATTTACCAAAAAAATGCTTTAACTTTTGGTGACGCGTATGGGGTAGTTATTTATCCCAGTCTATTTTTAATATGCTCTAAATTACTTTATACATTTTCCATACTCCATTAAGTAATGCTGTGTTTTAGTAATTACCGTACAATCACGAGATTATCGAAATATAATTCATTTTTTGTGTAACACATACCTACAAATTAAAAATAAATGATCCGCATGTAACAATTAATGTACGTCTTCAATATAAAGTAAAAAAACAAATTATCCTGCAATTTCAATTATAATAAACATTTGGTAATTAGTACAATTGTATTAAAAAAATATATAATTATTATTTGAACGGAAAAAAATTACTACACGCGCTCAACTAATTGTAATTGAAATGAATTAATAATGTCGACCCAGGTATAACGATTTCCTATTTGACGAAATGTGCAGCAGCTTGAGATCCATGTCAAATCCTTCGAGACAAAATTTCCATTCGTATAGAAATGACCGTTTTAAATATGCAGTATTGAAGTCGTACACTAATTGCTCGCAGAAAGGCTGTCCCTTTACGGACCACAATCGCGCTCGGCGATCGAGCTAAATTATTGGCACGCAGTTCGGACGGTGGGCGATCCGTCTCGGCGGGCAATTCGTGAACAGTATGGAATATACTCTATATAGTTACACTATTACGGTATAATATTAATATATATATCTTTAGAAAACGTTCCATTTTTTTTTTTTTTTGTTTTATTCGATTTCAGCCGTCCGTCGTCATCGTCGTCGGTTAAAATAATAATTGTAAACAAATATTGTGCGCGTATCGCGTTTCTGTGTCATCGTCGTCGCAACCGCCGACGACGACAAACGTCTGTCATTGAAAACTTACTCGTCGCGGCGAAAAGTTTCGGCGTTTGTCACCACCGCGGACGACGGGCGAATCGTATTGTGTGTGTGTGTGTGTGTGTGTGTGTGTGCTGCAGTTGTCCGCACCGTTTACACGAATACTGCGCACGACAAGAGTGGGTGTGGGAAAGTGCGAAAAGTGGAAGGAGAATATTTTGATTAGTACGAGCGGGGTTGTTTGTGTGTAATATGGTTCATTCCGGTCGCAGCCAGACAGACGGCAATTATTACACGCAACGGCGGTGCCGCAAAAAACCGATTTTAATATTATATAATAACCGAGTGGTTGTAGCAGTGTGTGTGTGTGTGACTATATATTATTATTACGGCGGAAACATCGTTTCGTCGCCCGCCAAAAACCGCAGTATCGGTCGGTAGACTCGCGATCGGCCGCCGAGGTCCCAAGTTGATTAATGACGCGTTGGCGAACCCTTTATTTCAGATCGTTTAATCGCGGGTGTTAAGACAACAGCTGTTCCATTGCAATAGTAATACGGTGTGCATGCGTCGTCTGAATCGTCCCGCCGACCTGCCGTTTCACGGTTGTCGGATCCCTGTGTTGACGCCCGAGTCGTCTACATAAAACGTCGGAGTACGATTTTACTGAAAAATCCTCGATCGGGGAAAATCGTTTTTTCGAGTACGGACGTGATGTTGTACGTCCCATATCGCAATGTCGGCTCTTAAGCCTCGAGAAATCGAATATTTATACGATTTAACCAGTTTTACGTGCTATTTAATTAATGTAAAAAAAAATAATAGAATTTTCGTGATGGGCCGGGTTGATGGAAAGTACGTCATGTTTTTACTACTTATCACATCTATATTCAAATTCACTAGTGAAAAACTATGTCTCTAATATCAGTAAGTAATTTCCTATAGAATATGAAAACCGATTTCAATTATAATGAGGTCCAGCAATAAAAAATTTAAAGGGTTGTATGTAGTCATCTTAATGAAAAATAAAAATATACTTAAATAAATTTTAAAAGATATTAGAACTGGTTACTTATAATATGTCAATGATGACAATTTTGTTGTTGTTGCAAACAAACGATTTTTTTTTAAGCACAAAACTGTTAACTTTGAAAATAAGGTAAGAAATTCGAAGGAAGCTCAGTCGTAGTAAAGAAAACAAATTTGTACATGAATGAGATGATAATTTTGCAGTGCAGAGTTATTATTTTTTTTTTTTTTTAAAGTTGTATAAAATCACATAATATTATCTTTAAAAGAAAACTAAAAAAGATGCAGAGTTTGGTCATTACTTATTGAGCATTCACATGAGTACACAGTTATTACATTTGTCGCATTCGAATAAGTTTTTTAGCAAAGAGTACCTATAACCTAATTATGGTATGTTATACTATAACGATCATACTATATTTCTAAAATATTAAGTCACTCAAATAAAAATATTAAATATAATTGATAACGAGAATATAAAAAAATATTGATTTAATTTAAAAATATTAATAATAAATTAAGAAAATGATCTTACGTTTTCCAGGTTTATATTTATTTTTATCGTGACTAATTATTTAAAATTATTTGTATAATTCTAAAAAATAATAATAATTTAATAAAATGGTAATATACCATAGAATATTTTCTACTTTCTCTCTTAACATCTCAAGTTTTAGGGATATATAATACAGAATATACAGAATATATAATTTGTTTACACATATTCAAACACGATACAAATTTAAACTTTACATACACAATATAAGTTTATGAAATATATTTTATTTAGTTTTTAACTTAATTTGTACTTCGTTACATCAATATTTTGTCAATCACTATTTGACCAGCTAGATAAAAGATTCCCATTGTGTAGCTTTAATATTCTGAGTTTCTTATCGTTACCATGAAATCTTATCAAAATTCTAGACAATATCCTTTGTTCTTAAATTTGATAGAACTTCTTTTCATCAACCTAAAATCAACAGACCCTAGTGGCTATATTTACTTAAAATATAAAACTAAGTCATATTTACTCAATATATTATTTATAATTATAAGCTGATTGTTTAAGATACCTAGTTAAATTATTTTAAATGCAAGGTCTAATACAATTATTCGTAATTTATAGATCATTTGGTTTAATATTTTACAAATTGTATTAGAAATTTAGAACAAATATAATCGGAAATTCAATCTGTTCTCTGTCTATTGTATTGATAATTAACACATTCTATTATTGTATTATGCAAATAGTAAATTAATCTCAAGAACCATGTATAGATAATAGCAATTTACGGTAGCAAAGGTTTAATTTTTTTTTTTACTTTTCCGACAATATATTTCTAATTGTATATAAACGTTTCTACATCAACAATCAACATAAATTAACAGCAGTAGGCTGTATAATTTAAACAATCGAATTTTAAAATAACGAGACAATAGAATACGTCCTCTTCTCTTCGGAAAAAATCTCCCGTTTTCTATTTCCCTATACTACCAATCTATCTATTTCGACATTATAAAAAAAAAAAAATCCATTCGCTTATATCATAGCATTAAAAAGTTATACTAACCATTCGTTCGTTATCCGCCGTATTTTAGAGGCGTCGCCTTCTATCTCTAACACTCGTATTGTACGTTTTGTAGTATTGTAAACAGAAATCAGTGACGAGACGCGGTGGTGGCGGCGACACATAGACGACGTCTGTCATTGCGTATCGCGTAGTCCTCGTTGTCCTCCTACTGCAGATAGGCCGAAACCTGTGAAAAGTCAAATTTAATATATATATAGTAATAATAATAATAAAAGAAAAGCAGAAGGAAAAAAAACAAAATAAATAAATGATTGATCGAACATGTACACATATATATATATATATATATATATTGCGCGTCTCTCGGATGGTGTAAATTGCTTATCCAAAAACTTTGACCCTCCACGCGCACACGCTTACAAAACGGGGAGCATCCTTATATGTGTGCATCAATCATATCGACAGCATTAGATGATAGCGAGCCTACACGTGGACACGTCGATCTTGTGTGCTCTCGACAATAAACCGGAAGGTCGTGTGTGTGCATACAACGCATGTAATATTTGTACTTTCAAAATGAAATGTATCGGTTTTTTTTTTTATTATTATTATTATTATTTTTTTTTTTTTTTTTATATGACGTCAAAACCCGCGAGATAAAATTTTAAGCACACACACACACACACACACGCGCGCGCGTGCGATACATTAAAGTAATGACAATGGGACACGACGGAACAAACGACGCGTATCCTGCGATGCGCCAGCGGTTTAAAGTGGCACGACAGTGATCACCGATCTACCGATATATATTTTTTTTTTTTTTTTAACGAAAGTGTATCGAAAAGCTGAACAGAAAACGGGTGGTTGGCCAAGTGTTGGTCTCGTTTAGCTCTGTACCTCAACGTAGAGAGATTTAATGTAGTTATTATATTCGTATAGTGCATTATTACTTTTTATTTGTGACCAATCACAGCGGTCGCCGCGTTCGAGACACGATTCCGAGTGGAACTCATAGTTTATTATTAATATTATTAAGTATTTTAAATTTTTATTAATTAATTTATCATTTGTACTCATAAAATTCGTTTAAGTAAGTACTATCCATCGACGAACAATTACACTTCGTTACTATTTTTATTTATTTATTTTTATTAAATAATTCTATTTTTTTAATTAATATAAGATATTTTTAGTGTTTTAATAGTGAATTTTGAGTTCATGATGTTTTTTTCAGTTTGAAATATTAGTATGTTATTACAAATAAAAAGATAAATTAATTTGACCAACTAGTATACTAGGTAGGTAAGTACCTATAGAATTATTTGAGTTATAAATGTTTCAAAGTTTCAAAAAACAAAAGTAATTTTAAATAAACAAATCAAAATAATAATTTGAATACATACTTATGCAAAACATAAGACAAATATGAATTGTAAATCATTGGTTGCACATTATTAATAGATAACATTTAGAGAAACCTCGGGATGATTTATGGTTAGATGTTTTTAAAAACATATATTATGCAAATCCTTTTTATACACGACTAATGAAAAAAGAGGTTTGAAATTCCAACGTAAATGGTTGCTTGACTTACTCTGCTTGATTACTCGGGGAAAAAAACTATTATCTTTACTGTAAACATTGTACAGTGTTCTCCAAAACAGATAGCACGGGAAGTCAGCTTTTACGAAAATTGGTACATGATTTGAAACATTTAATGTGTAGCACTGTGAAAAAGTAGAAACTTAGAGGTATCTAGTTATACAAGATATTATTCTAACCTCTAGATAACCTATATATTAACTAAAACAATCTTTTAATTTTGTAACTATGTATTACGCAAAGAAACATTATACTTGTGATTGTCGTGTAACTCTTATTTGGTATTTATTCAGACCTATTCCTTGATATTTTTATAAAAAATCAACCTTAAATAGTTGAAGTCGCAATCGATAAAAATGTGTTCATATTATACAATACAACGCATTGAATAAAATAATGATAGTAGATATTATAATAATTATATCTATTATAAACTAAATTGGTGTTTAAAATTATAAAGAAAATTAATAAAGAATACATTTTTGCATGGATAAAATATCTGTATATTATAAAGATAATATAATATTATTTTTTTTTTAAAGGAATCGTGATGATGGAAATGTTGAGAAATTTTTTGGAATGTGAAATACTAAGAATAACTATTTAGAGGAAAATGCGAAAAAGCTTTTGGGTGGCACTGTACAGTAGGTATATGATTCAGTATTTTTCGTATTTTAAATACGGCTGGTAAGAACCGAAAGCCTTCCATATCGTATATTTTCAGGTAGTTTGTAAAAGGTTAATTACTTCGACGTTTTTCACTTATACTGTGCCTACACAACTTTAATTTTGACCGTATACCTATACTATTCCACGTATTTAACATCCGTATTATGATTAAACCATCAATCTACCACTTAAACTGTGATAAATTCACGATTTATAAATTACATTCAACTGTTATTGAACTGGTAGTGGCCTTATCCTTACCTTGCCGCTTTCCGAGACATTATAATTACTAAATAGTAAATACATTTAGCAAATAATTGCATTATACTGGAATTTTCTTTGAATTAAAGCTGTTATTAATTTTAGATGTTAGAAAAATATATTTAATTAATAACACTAATAAACTTAAACAAAACATGTAATCTTTACACGTATATTATTGATAGTTACTTATCGTCATTTGAAGTCAATTAGAACTTTTCAATCGTCAAAGCACTCGGGTAGCTTGATATTTATTTTTTCTACTATGTACAAACTATAAAGAGCTAAATTAAATTATATTATATTAAATTACGTCAAAACGATGATAGGGATAAATAATTAATTTAAATATTGTTGTTTTAATACGTAGCACGAAAAACTACATTCAGCCATAACAAAATATGACATAAACTCCAAAATGCACTGTAGTATTTTCGGAAAGCCCTCGTGGTTGACACTGCCAAACGTTTACTAATATGATAGTCGTTATCAATCAATGCTTTTTTTCATTATTATTAAATTAATTTCCAACAGTGAAGAATATCATGTTGAAAATAACAAAATCCGGGCTATCTAGATAACTGGTTAATTTCAAGGACTATAGAGAAGATCCGAAATTAATATTTAATTAAGAATTACGAGCAACACAGAGCTGTTGGTTAGGGAGCAGAACGAAGATAGACGTACCAGAGCGTACTTAAAATGAATTTTCGTCCTTCCCAAAGAAGTCGTAAATATGGTAGTTTTACGCCAAGCACATTGGATAATAGGGTTTTATTCGGACACAGCAAAACAAGTGAAAACCGTAAAATAAACATTACAAGGTTTATACATTAAATAGGTACCTGAAACATACTACATATCAAAAATAAATACTTAAAAGTAAAACAATAGCCATTGTATATTGCTTAAAATCATAATTATTTACATTTTATTTTTAATTAATCTAAATGTAGAATTAAATGGGCAAAAATGTAATGATATTTTTACAACTAAAATTTTATTGTAGATGTGATATCAAATTGTTTATGTTTTGTTACATTTGAGTAATTTATTGCTTAAATATAAAATTCTACATAAAAAAAAATTCGTATAATGATTATAGATTTGAGTTAATTGTATGGCTCTCTAAAATTTGCGATCACAAACAAATAATAATACAATATTATATACAATTTGAATAAAAACTAACTGTACAGAATACGAGAGACCCAGTGTTGGCAAATCATCTAACTGTGCTCTCGTTTGGAAAATTATTCTGAGTATATTTCAGATTAATACCTTGATTTTTGAGAATTTTTCATCATTTTTCGACAGTAATGACAGCTGGTTTAGTTGGTTTCAAGTTTTCAACAATTGGTTTTTTCTTGTGCTTATTGAGAAACAGTATTAACAAAATCGAATAATCACCTCTTCAAAGTTCTATCTAGACCATCTTCATCAAATCGACAAATAACGACACTTACAACTTTTGTAATGATTTTTTTAGCCTAAATAGTGGCCACGGAAACACATATTTATATTATCATTGTACGACCAATAGATTTTTTCGCCCTGTTCAGAATCTAAAATTACAAAAAGAAACAATTGCACATTGATGCAAATTATATTATATACCTACTGTACTTAATTAAAAATTATCTTAACGTGTAAAATTATTGTCTATATTTCAAAGGTAATTACAAAAGTAAACAGCTCGAATGTCACATAAACAAAGGTTGTGTGACTTTGTCTCCAATCTTCTGCTGTATTACTATTATTATTTTTGGTCTAAAAGGATATGTGGTCGTTGAGTTGTAGTTAGACAACTAAAAACCATTATTTTATTTAAAATACTACTGTCGATCATAAATTATGATGGATAAATCACTAACTATGTTACGATATTTATTAATTTAGGGTTTTTTCTAATGATATTTAATATGATCGCTTTATAATGATCGCTCAAAATTATTCATATTTACCCATTTGTCCTATTTATCCATTAAACAAAAATGACATATTATTTTGTTGAACGCGTCTTATATTTATCGGCAGTTTTCATTGGTCCTTTTAAATTTATTGTCCACTAAAATACGCGGTACTAACTACGAACATAATAAACTATTTATAGTATAAATTACGCTATTAACAGTTTATTATATTGTATAATGGTAATTAAGAAAATAGACTAAAATATATGTCCGATGGCTATGGAGATGGCTGTGAGATAAGGTAATTTAAGAGGTCGTTGCCTCACATATAAGTGAAGGGTGTGTGTCACTGCAGCAGGGTACTCATTAAAAGACATATGGTCCAACCGGGGTTATTAAATGATAAATGTAATTTTATCCTGTGGTTTTCATTAGTATGTGAAGCAAACCTTAGATGCAATACATAATCTTATCAGCCCCTCTCCCTGAATTGTAGTTGTTTTATTTTACTACTAAAAAATCAACATATGAAAAAAATTAAATATTTTTATACTTATTATTTGTTGTTACAAAATATTTAATAATAATTTTTTTTTTTTTTTTGTTTTGTTTTTATTGAGATGCTTATTATCATATCTCGATAATTATTGTTATATATCATGAACACTAAAAATGTGGATTAATAAAGCTCACACTATTAAATTTGAAGTCCAGTTTGGAATATAAAGTAAAGAATATGAAGGATTATGCTTGCGCTATTGGCTGAGAGAGTGTTGATGAGGGAAAAGTTTATGCCAAGAGTAGAAAAAAGAGACCTTAACTTAGCTCTTAGGAGAAACATATAGAGAAAATTGAGAGCAGATGTTGGAAATCACAGTAGTCCCCGCCGTAGTTGAGTACGAGGCAATATGTGTAATTGTTGAGACCCAATTTAAAGGAATGGTGTGGTGTAGGTTGTGACCGGTGCGTAATTTGGAGAATTTGATAATGACAGCTTAATAATAATTAATTACTTTTAAAATATATTTCTTTATCGCAAAAACATCTTACAGTATTATCTTACGGAATTATTACATGCATAAATTGCTATAGTAGGCACTATATAAATACCTACCTAATTAGTAATTTGTTAATAAAAAACAAAATATTAGTCTTAATTTTATAATAATATATTCCAATTTTTTTAATCTTATAGATAATAATATACAATATAATACTATAAAATATAGAAAAAAATATTTATTATATATATATTAATTTGTTTGTCCTAACTAATATGAAGTTAAAATAAATACTATAAAATAATGTTGAACACACGACATACCTAAGTAAATATTCAACACGTCTGTTCAATGTCCTACTCATTAACGAAGTACATTTGGCACCTACTATATAGCAGAGTAAGTTCCCCAATTTTCTTTATTTTCTTGTCTCAATTTATACATAATATTTTTTTTTAATCTTCGATATTAATTTCTTAGAATTTCTTAACATATCTTTTCAATTTTTAAATTTTATACTTTCTTGATGTCCTACATTTGTCATTTCAAAAAACAGATATAACGTTATGTTCTTTTTTTTCAAAAAATAAATGATGGACACTTATTCACAAAATAATTATTTTTAAAAGTATTGCCATCGAATACCATTAATGAATTTCAAAGTTGACCCGGGCTTTGACATCGATACACTACATAGTATATAAATAAAAGGTTTGATAAATCTCAGTGAAATCATTTGATTTAAAATAGTTTGAACAAACATAATTTAGACACAGTTGTAAATATCCAAAAGTCCTCATAAGTTAATTTAATCTTGAATTATTTGGTTATGTAACCCATTCTTGAGAACTGTCATTTATAATAAAAACAATAATTTTAGTGTATTATTAATTATGAGTGATTTTCATGAAAAACAGAAACTTACATAATCAAGTGATTGAATTAACGAGAAGACAAAAATATCTATTGACTACTAAATTCATTCTTACATGCTGTACAGTGCATAATTTTTTAGATACTATTTTTAAATTATTCAAAATGTCAAATTAATACTACCAAATAATAAAGCTAGCAAGACTATAAGCAATGCCAACTTATGTTGATTGATAATGAAATCACAATATACATAATTTACTAGTGTACGTCATTAGAATATAGTTATGTAAATAATTATATCTTTATCTATTTTTAACGATTGTTATTTAAATAACGTCGGGAGGAATAAAATTATTATAATTTTAATTTTTAAGGAGTAAAGTATAGGCAGATTAATAGCAACTTAGCGGTAAATTCAAATCAGAATGATCGACTGATTTTAAAGTAGTATGTTACCTGCAATATAATTTTTTTTTTTTTGTAATTAACCTAAATAAAATATTTATTGTATAGGTTAAGCATACTTGGTGAATGTAGTAAAACCTCATTAATCCGAATCTCATAAATCCGTACAGCTGTTTAATAATTAATACTTTTAGCATCATCAGAAAAATAATTAGTATAACTAGTTATATTTCATTTTTTAGGGCCTTTATTACATAACCTTTATATTTCTTCAATCTATAATACATGTTTTTTTTTAAGAACAGAGTACCTATTTAAATATATACCTCGGCTCATTTCATAGATTTTTTGTTTAATTCGGACAACCAATAAATCCGGATTAATGAGATTCTACTGTAATCGTATAATTATACGTAATCTAAATTCTAAATTCTTAATATATATAGTTCTTAAATAAACGTTTAGAATAAATATTTTTGTTAAAATTAATATTTTTTCTACATAAACTATATTTATTAATTTAGTTATATTTGCAAACGTACCAAAAATTATAAATTAAGTAAGACTTTTAGAAATAAATATTATTTTTATTATATTTTATTTATTCACTTTGGACTCAATACTTATTATTATTAATTACAATAAATTATTGTTTTATAAAACACAATGATTGAATGAACGAATCTTATGTGTTTGCAAGAGAATAGGTTTATTGTCTTCTACCAAATAATCGTTATTTCTTTATTTTGTTATTCATGTCATGTCACCAAACGATCAATAACCTTTGGCTTTTGTCAAACACAATTACCTAATTACACGTCAATACTAATTAAGAAAAATTACAAAATTTACAATACATGCAGTACTACGACTATTTTTTTTTTTTTTTTTTTTTGTACGAATAGTTAAACTATAATTTAACACCAGTAAATTATGGACAAACGACAATGTTTAATTTAATTTATTCAATAAGTAATTATTTGTATTTACTTTTTATTAAAAGACTTATTAGTGAGTTAAAAAATGTAATACAGAAAATAATGAAGGTAAATATTGCTTTCTTTTACTAGTGAAAATATTAATTTCAAAAATGTCAAAAACATATATTATTTTATAAAAATTAGTTGCCGTAGGGGTTCTTTAAACTCTATTATAAAAAAAAAAATATTTCAGTTAAAATAAATACTTTAATCTGTAAACTAATCTTATATTGATTAAAATGAACTAAACTTTATTTGAGATATTTACTATTATAAATATATATTTTTAATAAAATATTTAGCAAAATATTGTATAGCTTATTTTGTATAGTATAATAAATTGTAGATTTTTAATTTCCAAACGATTAAATTACACTAATATTAAACAATATACAGTAGCCATAAAACAGTGAAATCAAATGTCAGCACAATTTGTAATTTCTATTAAACCTGACCCTTTTTACTTTTACAACAGATCGACTGTATAATCGATTAGTTTTTAGATAGCAAACTAGCATTTCTAAGCTGAATGATTTTTATTGTTTTTGTACTTGGCAACATTTGTTAACGTCGATACGGTCGTTTTGAATTATTTAGAATAGAAACCAATAAAACGCCTACTTTTCACTTTACTTTGGAGTAAACAAAAATTATATTTTGTAAAAAAATAAAAACGAGATGATTACTAAAAATGGCCTGAGAGTTATTGATTAGTATTGTTATAGTATTATGTATTATGTACAACATAAATATCATTATATTATTATAATTAGATTAACAAAAATATTATTTTTAAAATACAAATTTTAAGACTCATTTGTGACTTTTGAAGATAAATAGACTTAGTGTTAAGTTTAGGGAATAAGGAGCTAAATAAGCTGATGTTATTTACTTTTAAATTTAATCATCCGAAACAATTAATTTTAAAAAGAACAATATAATTTGTACATTATATTATATTTTAAAATAGTTTTGATGTTATTTTAGGTACTGACTTTGTAATTTGTTCATATACATTAGTACAATAATGAAAAGCACGGATACATATTAAACGATGTACATATCATATCCATAGGGTATAGAGTAAAGTAAAAATAATAATATTATGTTATAGTTTAAACAGTATAATTACAAATTTGTATGTGTATAATTAATCTGATTAAGTAATGAAATGCTAAAATAAATTCGTTACTAACCATATTTTTATGATATAATTACCCTTACCTAAACTATAAATTTATGAACATTTATATGTGAATAAAATGTTTGTCTTTATACTGATTATAAGGGCTAATATTTTCCAAAGGAATATGAAGGCTTTTGGCATTAGGAAAAATTTCTCAGACAATTATTTTGATAACGTGGTTCAAATTTAGTATAAGGATATGACAGTACACACTTTGCTTATAATTATTGTTTGTTTGTCTACATAGTTTAATTATTTACGTTTAAGAGCAGGAATATTAAATTCAAAATATTATTGGATCCAATAATATTAAATAGAATACCTATTATTCGAGCCACATAACATTTTGATCAAAAATAAACATTGTATACAAATGTTTTATAATTTTGTTTATTAATAAATTGTGGTTTTAATTATTACATTTTTTGTTTATTGTATATCTGATGATAATAGTTATGACTTATTATGTATAATATTATATATAAGTAAGTATATATTAAGTAAATTTACCACCCAAACTAAGATCTCTTCTCTAACAAACCATTTATTTTATAAACTCATATTATAAAATAAAATATAATTTCATTTATTTTATGAGGGTATATTTTAAAATAATAATAAAAAAAACTACTCACTATAGGTTACTTGCATACATCCATTTTTTTTTTTTTTGCTTATTTAGAACAGTGGTCACCCAACATACAATGAATTATCATTGAATACTTTATTTTTATTTATTTTTTATAAGATTATTTAAAACAAATAAGTAAAATGGTTTTTTTACTTTGTGTTCAGGCATACTACATAATATTACATTGAAATTTATTTTTAATGTCGTTCGATTCAAAGTATATCAAATAAAATATTACTTAATTGAGACTAAAATCTTTTAAGTAACTGAGTTATATAAAGTACCTATTACAATATAACACAGCGTGTCCGCATAACAATGTTTCCCAACTCCATTATCTCAGCTTAGGAAACTTTCAGATTGTGCATCTATAACGGTAGCTGTGGTGGCGGAAGATCGAAAATGTTCCTCTATTAGCCTAAGTACGAGCTTTTAGTGAACAACAAAGATAATATTTTCCAACCGTTAGTTACAGGAAATATGGTTTAATTGTTGTTTTTCGTTTAAAAGTAGTAGAAGAGAAAACGATTTTTAACTACTCGCAAAAATGAATAAATCCCTAGCTGGCTATATTCTAGCATTAATATTTCTGAGAAAAACTTATGAAAACGTCAAGTAACTAATGATATTTTTCACGAAAGAAATATATGAAGAAAACATGGAAATAAACTTTTTTATTTATTTAAATTAATTATTTAACTTATATTAGATTCGTTACGGAGAAATAGAGTTACTGATTTTACGGTGATGCATATAAGTTAATTTATATTTTAAGAAATAATTTTTTATGACAAAAGAATCATAACAGTTAGGTACAGCTAGGTATGTCAATTTAAAATTAAATACAAACTACATATCAAAGAAGTAATTTATTTATTTCTCAGTATTTGAATTTGTGTAATTGTAAAAGTTTGATGAAACACAATAAAGAATTGTAAGAAAGCGTAGCTGCGAAAGCCTTTTTTTTAAATGTACAAATTATAGTTTATTAAATTTATGTCGAATACACAATTATATAAAAATTCATATCATTTATAAATATCTTAAAATATGAAGACAACCTAGTCGCTCATGTATTTTGTACTTTTCTTTAAAATATATAAGTAAATATAAAATCGCTTTATCCTTAAATAATTAATTATTTCATATTTTTTATAAATTAAACTTATATGATGGATGCATTCAATTAAAACTTAAGACTATTAAAAAAAATAAATACATTACATAATTTTATTCGTTTTTATCAAGGAGAGATAACAACCGCCAATTTTATTTTATTTTCATGTATTCAATGAATAGCTCAAAATATGTATCTACTGTACTACAATGTCAAACGACTAAGTATGTTCTTGGTGGTTTGCCAATAATGGTTAAAGTTAAATTTTTAACAGGAAATCAATATGTTTAATAATTTTTTTTTTTTTTAGTTCTTATAATATGGTTTTTTAAAGATATAGTACATTAGCACACTTAAAAACGAAAAGCCATTAAACAGTTTATTTATTATCATATTTTTTTCATGAGTATCTAACAATATCTATTAAAAAAAAAGGACAATGATTTAATATTTAAACTAGGTATTATTAATTTACCTAATTGAATTAGGCATACAAAAGAAAAAAAATGTTAACAATAAGGTACCTTGGTTTTGTTTTTTTTATGAAAATTAAACTCAAAGTTATTACATTGACCCTTTTAAAAATTGATTGGTGCCATGCAATATTCTACTAACTTGTGAACATTGAACAAATTACATAAAGGCCGCCGTAATACTTTATGATTTCCTATCTATGAATATATTTATTTAATTTTATCCAAGCAAAAATAGATAAAAGATACGTCTATTTTAAAATTTTCAAGTATTTATCAACAGTATCGTATTAGTCATTATGATATAACTATAAAATACATAATGAATCACTACATTTTTGGAATAACTGGTTACAATCAAAAAAACAAAATTATTTTACACTCACTTACATATATACTTACATTACATTCTACAACCTACAAAATTGTCTGTAGAATTACTGTGTTGGTTTTGGTTAGGTCGCAAAAATCGTCACCTCAATTATATTAGACTCTGAGCTGAATGATAAATGTATTGATTTTATAATGATGAGTGTTTTGTTTTTGTGTCCGTCACCAGTCACTACCTTTTGGAGTAGTAAAAATACATCAATCTTCAACTTTAACAATGGTTTCTGATATAATCGGAACGACTAAATTATGATTTTAGTTATTATTTCATTGTAATTCAAATTTACAACATATTTATTACAGTGACCTATTCGACACCTACTATGCAGAAGAGCGACGTACCAATTTTATTAATAAAAAAACGTAACACTAGAGCAACTTTTTACAACAAATATAATATATTTATAAAATTATAACCTATTTACAAAAAACTAAACCAAGCAGGCCTGGCGGTCTAGTGTCGAGTGGAGTCAAATTACAGCGCTGGCCGGTAAAAAAATTAGTGGTGCTGGAAATATACTAGACCTGTTCAGAATGGATAACGGGTTTCTCTTGAACAATGCCGAGTCTATTAAGTACGGGGTGAAATCTCTGAATTTGGTGCAAAAACTACACCAGGTTGGGATGAAAATGGAGACCAAAGCTGCGTGCGGTATTGATAAGAGTGTGACACTACAACACTTCTACATCAGGCCAATGGAATGAAGGAAATTCTCTAAACGTAGGAGGCATTACACCAGATTGGTAAATCATTATACCTATAGGGTAATCATTATTACTAGGAAATTATTTTCGCTGGTTTTAATTACTGTAAGAACAGTTTAAGAGGAACTTTGACATTCTAAAGCTTTTTTACTTGCAAAAAAAAATAGTTTTCATACATGAATCAAAAGAAATAAAACATTTCAAATTTCTATTTTTTTTTATTTTTCTCAATTATTTTAATTTTATTTAGAATTGTGAATTTTTTGCTTTTGTGCCTCTAAACTTTAGGGGCTATTGTACTAATTATATATATATATATCAAATCGTTGTAAAAATCTGTAGTTCATACAGCGCTCTGGTCGGAACTTTGAATTTAAAAATTAACTATAACAACAGGTACCTAAATACTTTTTTTTAAATTTTAAATGTTATTCTTTAAATAGTTTTCAAGTAAACAATATTATTTTATTAAAAAAAAAAAAAAAAATAACAATGATATATGACACCGGAAAAATGAACCCAGGTACGGTAGTGGTAGAACTAAAGTGCCTATTTAAAAGACCGTGATATAATCAGAGAAATATATCTAATGATGGTGTCAATGATGAAATAAAAAATGAATATTTCGTATACAAGGATGTATATAGTAACAGTTGTATGTACCTTATTATAGAATTAAGAGTGTTATTGTCTACATAAGAAATTCTATAGCACAATGGGCAACAAAAATAAAAATCAAAATCAATTTGATTGTGTAGGTTTACATTAATAATAATAATAAAAACACTAAAAAAAATTATTATGCTAATAAGTAAATCAATACAAATATTCTCAGCACTCAACAGTATAACCCAAATTAATATCACAAATTAAGTTCCAAAACAAGCACAAAATACAATATCATATGTCAACTGTGTTTAGTCCACAGGGACAGGAGTTAAAGCAAAATATTTTTATTTTTCAATAAAATGTTACGGATTAAAATTGACATTAATATTAACTATTATTAATAAACTGTCATTAAAATACTGATATAATATTATATTAACTATTCCGGTAAAAATGTAAATATAAGTAAATCATATATAATGACTATAGTTTAACATTTTTTCTACATATTAATAATGAAAAAGTTCTGAATTAAAACTTCTGTAATTGTGATAAAATAATATGTGCCGGTATTATTGAGAAAAATGTAACAATTTTTTAATTTATGTAGGGTCGCTTTAAGTAGGTATTCGGGCTTGTAATTTACTGAGGATATTGGGCCGAACTTCCCGCCCGGCCCTGCAATGGCACACTTGCAAATAGTGTATACGACAACAGAGGCCATCAAATGGCGACCCGTGAACGATCTTTATTTGGCCCTCAGATAGAAAATTTATTTCTAAAACTATTATTTTTGATGGTGAATTAAAACAGATTTTCGTTAATTTTAATTTGATTTTTTTGATTTTTCTTTTACTTTATTTGGATACATTTTTTGTTAAACGTTTGATGAAAAACTCTTTAAATTCTTAAATAATTCTTGAATTCTTCTTAAATTCTTAAATTGTTGGCATACCCTCAATAAGTATATTAACTAGCGATCTCTGATGGCAGTATATACGATACAGACGTACACTGCGAGTGAGACATACAAAGAATCGACACGAAAAAAACGAGTTTTTTTTCGTTCGTCGGCGGCAGCAGGTCAGGTAACAACCATCACAGTAGTAACGATAATCGTGGCGTATTAAAATATATTATATTATCGTGACGTAATATTATGCCTACACGTCGGTGGCAGAAAACCGAGCTAATCGCGCGCGGACACCGCCGCCGCCACCACACGTCATCGATTGCGACGGAGTGACGAGGGGAGGGGAGGGGGGGGCGCTATGTAAGCACGACAGTGACGCCGCGGGACCGGGGGGAGAGAGAGAGAGAGAGAGAGAGAGAGAGAGAGAGAGAGAGAGAGAGAGAGAGAGAGAATATAATCTCGATCGAAAATCCCTCTGCTGCTGCGTCGTCGACGTCGTCGGAGAGATGAAACGCACCTCCCCCGCGCGTGCTCGTGGCACACGCACCCACCCACGTAATAATATCGCGTTTCGTCCAAAACCGGAGCCGGTTTAGCACATTTGCCATCGCCCTGCGAAAGTCCAACGGAGATATTTTCACGACATCAACCCTCGGACCGAACGTCGCCCCCCCCCCGCCCTCGTAACCGGCGGCGAACGCGTTTTCGGTCACGTACAGACGAGCCACAGCGTGTGGGATTTTCGAGAAAATTAATAAGTTTACGCGCTCGCAGTTGTGTGTGTGTGAGGTGTATATATATATATTGGCGTGCATATACATACACGACCCTCCCGTGTACCTACAGCCATCCTCTGATCGGCGTAGTAATGGATTTAGAGGTATAAAACCTTTCTGTAGTATTATACATGTACAACACTATCGCGACGACGACGACGGCGGCGGTGGCGGCGAACGTCACTCGACTTTATACACTTCAAAAGAACACAAACTCGGTGGGAGGCCGCAATTAATTATTTTATCCATTCAAACTCCAGAATTTTTTTCCCTGTAATCACAATATCGATGTAGTATTAAAACGTGGGCTGCGTGACGGCTAACGCACAGTTCAACGCACAATAATATTACAGTGTTTACTCCGAAGTTCGAGTGATAGCGAGATGTGAACGAATAAAACTATAAATTATGTGCACTTTTGCTCGATTTTAAATGAGACCGTAAGACTTCGTTACTTGGAAAAAAACTCGTCTTCAATCCAAAAATAAAAATGATTTATAGTACAATATCAATGGCGTTATGTCTTAAAATTGTACTTTACTCAATGTATATACCTACATGGAAATACTATTGGAAAATATAATATTAAGAGGACGCCCCACCCGTAATTTATCCACGAAAAATGGTTTTGTGTGAGACTGACTTACGGAGACATTATTCACAGTAGTCTTACCAAAATGTTTACCATACACATAGAAGAAATTTATTTATGTCATAGCGTTTTTTTTTTTTGATAACTTTTAGACAACTCAAATTATTCATTTATACACATGCATTTTTCTTTTGTACTTTTATTTGTTTATTAAAAAAAATTGAGTATTGGTATCAAAAAAATACTATGCCACGGATAGAGTTCCCTGCTATGTTGTGTGAAAATTTGGTAAATCTACTGTGAACAATGTATGTGTAAATTTGTCTCGCACAAAACCGTTTTTCTATAGAATCTCATTATCACGCAACAACTATTGTTGATACTGACATACGATTACTTTTAAAATACTTTGAATTATTATTTAAATATAATCCAGATTAAACATTTTAGTTCTTCTCAAAATTTCATTAAATATGTCTATATTAAACCCCTTAAAGAGCTGGTGTCTAATGTCTTCTTAAGAACACACTAATTAATAACCTCATAAAACCTTTTTTGGTAATTTTTTATATTAAATTCCAATAATTTCATTACATTTTTTATATTAAATTCCAATAATTTCATTACATTTTTTATATTTTCTAAAATAATTTAGAGACAAGGAAGTACAAGTACTTAGTTTAAATGTAAGAACTTCAGTGAAGAATAACAGATTAATAGTAATATATTCACGTGTGGCCTTTCTAGCACAATCTTATTTTATAATCTATTTTTTGTAATTTTTAAGTAACTTATCAATTGTTACCAATGTATCATAAAATATTAGTATTTAATATTTAAAAATAGCATATAGCAAAAGTTATGACTATATTAAAATAATGTTAAATAACAAAATATTTTTGATATTTATTTAAATTTCACCGGTTCATAAGATTTATGTACAATATAATATTAAATAGTATAAATATTAACAGTAATAAAAATGATAATTATAACACAAATAATACAATTATATAAAAATACAAATACATTAAATAGGTACGAAAAATTGTATTCACACTATAATTAAAAAAGATTCAATATAAATTAAATAATTCAATTTATTTTTTTCATTAGCTAATGACTTTTTTTTATTAATAGGTGAAACTTCCGCATAAAAGTATTTTTTTTTTTTTTTTGTAGAAATACATAAAAAAAATAGTAATTGACCTGGTTCTACCATTGAGTGATATTAAAATTAAGAAAATTTTATAATCCGGGACAGTCAATATAACCATTTGCAAGTTTAAATAAAAACTGTATATAATTTATTTTTCTTCTTTCTGATAAACCAACAATGCCAAACACATTTGATAATGGCTAATAAGAAGAATGTGACACGCAAGTAATCTTACATAATTTGATAGCTTAAAAGCAAAGGAAATGATTTTGAACATTATCTTGACATTGAATTTGAAATTTTAAGTATGGGGACCAAAACATAGAATTGTATTCCAATTTCGCTCGGATTAAAAAAGTAGGTAAATAAAATATTTAAAGCAACATTATTAAAGAAGTCTTTACAGTCACTAATAATAAAGTCTAATATCATAAAAAATTTACTAATTGTATGTGATAACTAATAAGTATTCATTGAAAGAAAAAGTGGAATTAAAACTTACACCATATTCCTATATAATATGTATTGAGAAAATGTTGAAAAAATTACCTATTAATTTACTAAAAAAACACAAATTTTGTACATCTTTTTAAAAAGAATAAATACTTCCAAGTTTTTATTTTAAAAGAAATTCGAATTTTAGATATTAATAACAGAAATAAATTTCAACGCAAGACTTATTATCATCTCAACAATATCGATTAAACTTCTTATAATAGTTATTATAGTGGCGTAATGTTTTTTTAATTGTTTAATAACTATCAAAAAATAACCCAAAATGCCTTGTTATAGTGAATATAGTATTATATTTATGTCTCTTCACCAATACAGTATTTTATTGCTCAATTCAAATTGAACTTTGTATAAAAATGAAATTGCAAACGAAACACTTATGAACACTTTTTGTTCCATTAGTGATTAGTTTGACATAATATGCACTACTATACATAGTCACATAGATGTAAATTGGAATTCAATATAAAACGAAAAAAAATATGCACTTTGTTCTTCTCCTCTGTAACGCATATAGGAATTATTGTGCGATACATTCGTGCTTTTTTGACGGGAAAAATCAGCATTCAGTAAAAGTGCACCAATAAATGCGACTTATTTTTATATTAGAAAAAACCAAAAACGAGAATGTAGGGTACGGTTTGTATATACAGAATTACAAAATATCACCGTGCGTTGTGTATAGTGTATACATACTATTTTATAGCTTTCTTTTTTTTATTTGTTTGTATATGTGTTTGTGGAACCAGCTAAAGTTTTTACAAACACAGAACTCCAGTTATGTCGATTTACGCATCTATTTGTTAAGCACGAGTTGAATGGTTACGTCGGCCAACACTTTCCGAAAAGTTTTTATGGTTATTTTTATCTCGCCGGCATGGTTAAATGTTCCGGCGGCGCGGCGTACCAATATCTCAGCCACCAACAACTGAAGCTATATACAAACTTATTATAACTTTATTGTCAAACTTTTACCGACTACACATGCATTGCAGTCACATTTGTGATTCTACTAATCATTTCCGGTTGTTAGTACCACACTTAAGTACTCGTTTTAAATCACTTCGAGCAAGATAACTACTTGAAAAAAGGAACGTTTTAATAAAGAATATATATATATATAAATAATCATTAAACCCATTTATGTGTTTTTAATTTCTCAGAGTAAATTCATCATTTTGAGGGTACATCATTAAAGATCAATAAGAAATATTTGTGTTTCAAAATTAAGACCTTTACGTATTGTATCATATTTTATTTAAATGTCATATAAAATGTGATTAAATACGTTTTAATAATAGACATAATATCGTAATACTATTTTAGAAACACAAATGTTGAAAAACTTTTTACTACCTATTGACTCAAATTATTATACAACAAGGTAATAAAAACAAATTAAAATAAACTTTATCAAAAAAAAAAAATATATATATATATATTATTCAAAATTATTAGGTATCTACTTGTTAAAATATATACCTATATACAATTTTAATTTATTTAAATTCAAAAAAGTAATAAATATTAAGTTTTTATTGTTTGAAAAACAGTATAGAATGCAAAATATTTAATATATGCATAAATATACATTGTGAGTCGTGGACTATTATTAAAATACAAGTTTCAAATAAATATTGCGTATATTATGATTTTTTAGTATTTGCTTGTATAGCATGTTGTATAATAATAAAGGTACGCGAATTTTTAAACCGATAATTTTATAGGTTCCTATATATTGAACATTTTTTGAGTTGGTATGAGTGAAATTTATTTTTTATACTTAATAAGCACATCAATTGAGATGAAAATGTATTAATAAAAAAAATATAATCCTCCTAGAACGAATAGTATTTTTTATATTTCTATAGTTTTAAATTATTATTAAAACGTATAAAATGTTCATTAATGCTTTTAATTACCGCATTAGGTTCTTATAAACTATATGTATAGTATAATATACTATATAGAAAGAATCATTTTCATAGAGTATTTTATCGTGATATTTAAAAACTAATAATTTAATTTAATTTTACAATTTAAAGATAAATAATATATTATCAGTCTCTATTCATATATTATTATGTATAAGTTATGATATTATAATAAATATTTAATATAGTTGTTACATATTATTATTAGCTGTCAATCTCTCTATCCACAGGTCCTCTAACAAAGACATACAAGTTCATATTCCGGTCGTAGTGTAGGTACCTATTTTCACTTTGACACTGTTATTTGGCCCAGCAGGATGTATGCAGAAGAACGCAGGAAATTGGAAACAACCAAATAAGGAATCACGGCGGCATCAGAAGTTTATGCGTATATGGAACAGGATAAACGGAAACACGACGTCACATCGTAAAAGGATAGTATCCAAAGCGTTTTATTGAATTCTCTACTCCATCTGTAAGGAAAAAGAAAATTTGAAATCAGGGTCAGATGGAAGGGGTGTTCGTGAGGGGGTGATGACCTCTCACTCATTGAAACACATATTACAGCCGACCTATTTGCATACTGCTGATTACGAATTAATAAGAAAAATGTAGTGTTCTTAAATTAAATAAGTAAACGACTTCGAATTAGAATTTGAATTCTGATAATAGGAAGACGAAGAACAGGGCACCTAAAGTTGTATACAAATTCTGAAATAAAAAGTATAAAATATATCGATCGACCTCTTTGAAAATAACTACATAGTTAAAATTTGTGTGCCACTGGACATTTTAAAGCAATAATAAATCATTTTACTAGAAGTATAAAATGTTGAGATAAACTTGGTTTACGACTAAAATTAAAATAATCATAACTCGTCTATAGATACTTACTTTAATGTTTGATTATTTTCACGAAAGCTTCTAGTATAACCCAAAGACCATACAGTCTGTATTAAATTTTTAATATATGCTTCTAGCCTCCTGTAATTGGTTTTCTCAGTCTTTAAAAAATAAAGTATACCACAAAACAAGAAAAAAAATTAAATGTCAATGTAGAACTTTTTGACTGTAACACCCATATCTCCTTGAAAAGTCACAACCTTCATGAAAGTACCATAAACAGTATTCAAGTATTCAATTTTAAAAATTAAGTAAATCAAAATGTATCATTTTACACAAGAATTTATAAAATAATTATTAATTATTATAATGTAAGGATTCAGATTATTATTAAAAAAAAAACTAATTGATAAACTAAAATTAATAAGATCTCAAATTCTTTTTATATCGATTTATAATTTCCATTTAATAGTATTTATTCGCGTTAATGAAATTATGAATTCAATGTTTATTTTGTTTTATTATACTCAGCCGAATTTGTTGCCTGGTGTACATAGACTATACTATCTGTATATTCATAAATATAATTATTTATTTATATATTTATTTTATTTCAAAATAATTATAAAATATTTTTTAAACTGATAAATTAGATAATTTGTAAGTTTAAAAAAATTCATCAATTAGAATTATATATTATTGTAGTGTGTATTATATATATTAATACATGCCTAAGTATAAATATATATTATAATGTATAAATAAATGTAATTAATAATTTACGACTAATCAGGATATTGTGATTTTTATAAAAAAAATAATCTATAAAACATTTTTGTAGACTCATTTTCAAGAACTGTACTTATAAATCAAATATTCGACACATAACTCGTGACGAAACTAAGTTAAAAAATAAAAATAGCTGTAACTGATGTACATAATTTCATCGGACTGAATAAAATGATATCAAAACGAACCTTTGACACAATAAATGGTCGGTGAACGTAATAACTTAAGTTTAAGGGTTGTACTGAAACAGTTCTCATACCGCATTGGTAAATCAATCGATAGAAGGTAATGTAGACCTGAATAGATTGAGGTTCTAGGAGGTCCCTATAGGATTATAATATGAGACGTGATTCGTTTAATAATATTGAACGGTAGATTCCTATGTATAATATATACAGATTTTCAGAACAAACGAAGATTTATTATGAGATTTTATTTTAAGTATTAAAACCAAATACCCCAAAAAAGGTTAATACTTAATTTTCATTAAATCCAATTTTTCGGTTTTATAAAGTTCGATTTTCAACTTTTTATTCAATTGATGTATCTAAATATATTTAAATTTGCATTTTGCATATTAATAAGATAAAGCTCAAAATGCAAATTAATTCATTCGAAAAGCTGAAGCAATACATTCATATTTCAGCATCGCTTGATAATAGATAGCTTGCTCGTGTGAGTAAACCACATTATATGAAAGTACTCTTGGTTTTGTAGTTACGTACATGCTCAGCATAATAACAAGACGATACATTCACACTGAAACTGACAATATATTATAAACCTACATAATTTAAAAATAATAATTGCATTTAAATAATTTATTCTATTACTTAGTTTTGGTTAATAAATTAGATTTTTTTCTGGGACAAGTTTTGAATAACTTAAACTATTAATCATAGATTAAAAATGATATTTAAAGAAAATTAAATAAAATAGTTTGAACAAATACCAAATTAAGGATTTTCATACCTAAAAAAAAAACTGTTTATGGAGTATAAAAATACTTAAAAATATTTGTATATGTTTTTATTTAATTAAATATGCTATGCACCTATAATACAAAAATATGAAAAAATTAATTATAATAATGCACAATAAAATTACTAGCAAATAATGCAGTAGTTAAAACTCAAATGAATATTAAAATTATACTAAAAAGAAAAAAACTAGTTCAACTATAAAACTAAATATATTTTTATTTATAAAATATTTTATTTGCACATATAAAATTATTTTATTACATAATTACTCCAATTGTTTTTATTTACATTCGTCCAATTCTTCTTATTTGTTTTTATAATATTCTTATAACTTTTTTTTGATTGATTTTTTCTACAACCATAATAAAAATTCTCATTTCTCATTTCTTTAAGAACAAGAATATACATTTTGATAATTTGTTATTTATTTTTATAAAATAAGTATAGTTAATAAGTAAACATAAATTAATGCTTATAATGATATAAGAGTAATCCGACTAACAGCTTTATTTCAGCATTTAGTAGATTACGAGGTGCCTCCTCTCATTATTATCAAACAAATCTACTCACTATGTCTATATATAGATGAACCCACATCCGAATAATTTACCATAATTTTCCGGTACAGTTAACCATCATCAGATTATCTCATGTATAAGATGCCCGCCTCCCGTCCTAGGACTAGGCTACAAAGTTTAGTCACCAAAGTGCGCATGTTAAATAAACTAGCTGAGAGTTCAAAATGATCTATGCGTAAAGCTTTCCGTCAAGGTGAAACCAATATAATGATAATAATAATAATAATAATAATAATATACAGGGGGTGAATTGAAAACACCTTGTCTGCGTAGTTTTGTTACCCCGCTCGACGTTCCTAAAAACAGAGTCTGTACAATGGTCGAGAAGATAAACAGAAGGGGTTAAATTAAAAGCTTTTCGCGAACGTTCATATTGAACGGTCTGGGCGCGCGTGTGTAATTTAACAGAACCTTAAAGCAAACAAAGAGGTGTATGACGCCGACCAACCCAAAAATCCCATCGGACGATTGTATACTTAGAGAGTTCTCAGAGAAGTGAGATTTCCCCTCTACTCTTTTGGCCTATATTTTGTTGGCTTTGTACACGAAGACCTCATAATATTGGTGTCCTTTACTACAGTGTCCCCTCTCTTTTTCAAAACAATAAGAATTTAACTATGGTTGGCCAAACTAAATATAAACTATCGGGGCAAAAGTTTTACAAAATAAATTTAAAACTTAAAATCAACACATTGTTTCCAAATCCGTCAATTTTGATTTTTAATAATACTAGAAATATAGAATTTTATTAGTCACGTCATCAATATTTAATATTTATTAAAACTGAAAAAAATCACTACCCTTAATATCTCAAATAAAAATTGTATTATCACTTTAATACAGACGATAATACCCAAATAATAATTATTAGTTAGCTAATTATAATATGTATATATTCATCGGAAACCTTTATTTAATTAAAATATACAACGTAGTTATTTGTATTTGTATTTTTTTTTATTTCTTATTTGGAAAAATCTCTAAATTAATAGATGCTTAAAATTTGTTTTTATTTTAATTGAAAAACGCCGATTTAAAGGTTTCATTGACGATTAAATTGACAAACTTTAAAAATTGGAAATTTCTAATCCCGGATTTAAAATATTGGCTTATAGCAACAAAACAATAAAACGTTTATTTACAATTGAATAGTTGTTAATATTAACTAATTTGCCAACGTCTTTTTAATTTTACCAGAATAAAATTAAATCAAACGATGCAACGAAATAATAAAATATATAACCATAAGGCTAGGTAATTTCCAAATTAAATGTAATATATGAATTATATAATACTATATAACAATGTATAATAAATGTTATATATTATAATGTTTTAAACTATTAAAAATGAAACGTATAGGTGCACACTTCGTTTTCTATTTTTTTCCCACAACATTTTCAGAAAGAAAATATGTCGTTAACTACATAGTTAATAAATTAACTTTTTAAATAACTTTAAACTCAACATTTACTACCTACCTATGTAATTTTAGTTCAGTTATGAACAGTTAATTAAAGAAAAAAAATCTCTACTTTTTCCTCGGAGATAACGCTTATATTTATTATTGTTATGTCGATTTGCTTATAATTTATATTGTCATCTAATGTCGTTACCAAACGGCTAACGGTTTATCCTTCGTGGATCACCGTTACGTGGATGCAAAATATCGACAGAATAACTCAATTTGTGTAAACCATTCATCCCGTATACCCCAGAGAGTCGAAAAGAAGACCCTATGGCTTATTGTAAGTGTATATATCGTGAGTATTTGTTGGAATGTAGAAACAAAATCGTTTTATGTACCATTACCCGTTATGGAGAATACTATTATTTTTTTTTCAAGTTCTCAATAAAAACTATAGGATTTTAACAAGGGTAAAATATAACAATGACTTAACATATCTTCACTTTATGTCCAATAAAATCGTCCTCTTGTAATTTACTGGCCTTGATCCATAATAAGGTTCAGTGCTCGCGGATTTGGGAGCAATTTAACCGAACGTAGAGGGGGTATGTATAATTTATGCATACTGCTGAATGTATACCATGGTTGTGTCCACTGCAGTAGTTGGAGGGGTTGGATTCAGTGAGTGCATTTACGCTCTCTGAGATTTTTCATCAAGATACATATTATAATATGAAGAAAAGGGAGAGTGTATGATTGAGATTAATTATTGAGCACCAGCTGTTTCTAAGGGTGTCCATGCAACTAATCCAATTCACTCAGTATACTGTCATTTAACCACGATTAAAATTCGAAATGTTTACAACAAACTATCATGAAATCTTAACATTAATTTGCAACAAATTTTCAAAACTTCAAATTGCCAATCATAGTTAATAATATTATGTGTGAATAACGTATATTTCAATAGAGTATAAAACCCAATACCAATTAAAACCTCTCGACTGTCAATTATAATATATGCAAAAAGGTAATAGACAATAGTTCACATCCGAGCAGACATGTCAGTCTTACGCGTCTCAGTTTTCTACAATATGAATATAGGATTTTAACGTAATTTCGGATGAAGTAATGCGCCTCAACATTTAAAATTTGAATTTAAATCTATTGCTTTGGTGATACTCGAAAACGCGTGAATAATTTTCTGGTAATACTATATTTGAACTGCAGTAAAATTAAGAAAGTTTCGGAAACTTAAACACCCTGCAGGAAACATACAAACGGACTTTGTTTTAATTGACTTATGGCAATTTCGATAAATTAGAAATCAAAAATTATAATTATTTAAATTTTTAATACCATATTAACACGTGTTATAAGGGATCAAAATCAAATAGATCTAAACTAAAAGTAAAGATTTAATTTTTATGGTTACCAATTCAACTAAATTAATATTTATTGACGACGTATAAGCTAATATTCTACATTAATAAATATGAAGAGGAAATATAACACAATGTGCTATTTTATTTTATTTATGTGACCAATACAAATAAAATCTTGAAAATGTTCATTTATTTTCAGTCAAATTGTTGAGTTTACAAAACATCTAGAATATAAGTGTATGATGTTCTGCCATTCATTCGTCAGCAAAATATTGTTCACAAAATTATTTAAATTTTAACTGTTATTATTTTGAAACCTAAAATTATATCCTCGGATGTATATATTAAATAAATATTAATCGCTTACTAACATTGTTTGAAACAAAACTGGAATTTTCAAAGAAATAATAAAATATTAAGTTGTTAGAAATTCGTAATTGTTTTTGAAGTACTGTTTAGTACTGTTTAATATAATCGAACATGACTGGATATTTTTGAATAAAAAATCGATACTTATTTTTGCAAATACAAATTAACTATGAAGATGTATGTAAATTCATTTCAAAGACCTACTAACTAAAATATAAATACTTTTGACATTGACAGTATTTAGAGTATGAATTTCTTACATTCAGACATTTTCATCAAACAATATTGTTTCATTGTTTAAAATTTAAATCGACTTCGCATATATTTGTATATAGTATTTAAACCATATTTAAGTTTTTTTTTAAAATTTAAAATTTTAAATAGGACATTAGAGATTAATAAGTTGTGACATAGTGTTTAAAAATAAAAATATGCACGTAACCTTTATTTCAAAAAGCACTCGAAACATAAAATATGTGCATAATTCACATTATCATCGAGGTCATTATTAAACTTCACTTTATGACACACCTACAACATCATCGGCATCGAAATCAGTCGATACACGATTCCAGCGGAGTGGCGGACAAAGAACGACGACGATACGTTTCATTCGTACATCTCTTTGTGCTCTTTTTGAAAACATATTTCCCCAACATCCGATAAGGATGATAAAGTGACATTTACCTCCTGGCCATACGCGGGGAGGCGCGGCGTACTACACGCACGACGGAATAATGGGCCCGAAGCGCGCGGTAAAAGGATTGATCACTCAATAAAATGGGGGAAACCCTTACCTCGTTCTGCCATCGTGCGGCAAAAGATATACGACGTCATAAATCTGTTGCTCTCCATTTTGCACCTGTAGTTATCGCGGGCTATCTAAGCGTTTTCCCGAGGAACAGTTGTTATCTCGAGTCTCAGCCGACTGCGTCGTATTTTCCCCCTCCCACCCCCCCAACCCCCACCCCGACAATCGTACCCGACGCATTGGACATTTATTTTCGGCGTTTGTTCCCACCGGTTTTTTCCATTTGTGCCGGCGTTTTAATAATAAATAATTCATAGCTACGCGTTAGCGTTTTGAACGCGAAGATTTTACGGTCCCGATACAATAATAATATATACTATCCGACAATATAACACTAATCCGAAACTTTAAGCAGATATCTAGTAAAATCGTGGTTGATAATAATTGAGATTTTATAAAAATGTTATTCTTGGTTTTTTTTTTTTTTTTTTATAAATCATTTAAGAAACGCAGTTTAGACAAAAATATGTTTAAACAGTGTATACCTCTATTACTTTTTTTTAAATATAGTTATACTTCTTTCGATTAACCAAGCATGAATACTTTTATTCAAAAGCACTTATTATAATGTTTATATTTTCGTGTAATACTACTTAAAAAAAAATATGACGAACTAATTTTAATATGAATTTATCAATGTAAAGGTATTATTGTATATATATATATATATCAACATAATAATATTTAATAGCATCATAAAGCCCAAAATTTCAAAATTTATAAAAGAAGTTTAAATTTATGCGATAAATATATTATACACAATTGTATTTTCCTACGGGGTTCTTAAATAATATACACAATAACCATTGGAACCAAATAAATAATATTATGCCAACAGAATTGTAAAAAGGTAAAATAAAATATACAATAGTAAACCTACAACAAAGGTCAAGTTCAAGTATTGACACGTTTCAAAGATATCGGTTTGCATTTGACGTTGAAGAATGATGCTTTGGATTTCGAGCGTTAAAAAAAGCTACCCACCTCTCTGTATACATAAGGGTCCCGCTGTCAGAAAAAGGTATAAGGGCTCCCAGGTGCGCGGGAAAACCACAATAATATAAATTGTTTGAACGAGCAGTGGCAAATTGACGGCCAAACTATGGGTGAAACCGTATAATAGTGGAAAACTCATACGATATGACAAGACAGATGAACATTAAAGTATTCCATTTAATTTCATATTTTATGGTTCCGGTTTTTAGAAAAATATTAATTTATTATCAATACAGGTAGGTATGTCGAATGGTATTGTTTACAACTTTTTCTACTCTATGATGTAAATATCAAATAATAAAACCATTGTTTCGGAATAAACCAAAAATAATAACAACAATAGTTTCTTTTGTTCGCGATATTTTTTTTTTCAATTTTTGTTACCGATAAATATTTAATTTCCTTTTGATATGTTTCATGTGCTGGCACACCGATCGCCTGATACCTATTGGGCATAAAGTTAAAGGCATGGTAGAGGGGTCCGACTATAAATTACACATGGATATACACCAATAGGACACACTTGTTATAAATATATACCTTTATATAGCCGTATAGGTATAATTATATAGGAAAAGAATGGGGTTGAAAAATTAAAGAGTTCGTAGAAACACGAGAATGAGAAAAAAAAGGTCAAGTTGTAAATAATGAATTACGGATCAAGACAAAATGCTTGATAATTTCAACATAATGTAGGAGCTTAACGATCAGACAAATTATAGGTTTCATATTACGAAAGGAATAACGACGATAAAAGACAAAAAGAAAAATATAGCGCTGAGTACATTAATTTTATATTAGAATGCTTTTAAGGACACATATTATATTTGTCTGGCTTGGAATAGAAAAAAAAATAATAATACAGTAGTCATGGCAATTTATCTATACAAATATTTTATAATGACAAAAAATTAAATAAAAAATACCTACATTCAAGTCATATTAGGCTCAATAAAGCGTATTATACGTTAGATATAAATCAGTTAAATCAGATTATATATATATATATATATA